>JAAIIK010000053.1:5951204-6025352 GCA_014706435.1 Silurus glanis
AAATAAATAAATAAATAAATAAATAAATAAATAAATAAATAAATAAATAAATAATGCCAAACTGTACTTTGTACCTAGAGGTACCTAAAGGGGTCTTTGGTTTATCCAACTTGGGGATTCTTTTAGACAGGAACTGGAACTTTTAATCAGTTTGATTGCTTTCAGAATAAAGCTGTACAGTATAGAGAAGGATGTGTCTTGGATCAGTTTGAATGTATTCAAATAAAGTATTAAAAACGCAGGAAATACACAAGTACACACACTGGAGTAAAGCATAGCTTTTGATAGCTTTATATCTCCTTGCATAGGATGCATGCTGGTACTATTTTTATTATAGTGGGAGGGGGTTAGTTAATGGACCCTGCGCTGTTCTTTCAGCACCACATCGCGCTCAGGGGAAATACATATATAAAAATAAGCGCCTATCTACAGGCGCAGCTCGTTTCCATCACTTTAGGAACGCGGGTGAAAATGAAGGCCACGTGTGACGTCTTTAGACGCCGAGTGCTTTGGGTGTTGCAGTTACGCAATGCATTCCTAATCGTGGTGCTGAATAGTCAGCAGTGTTTGGAGGTCTGCGTGCATAAACACACCTGTTTCAGGTGATGCTGGTTACCACGTGGGCGTGTGTGCGAGTGGGTGTGGGGATCTGGAATGTAATAGTGGACCGAATAACATAGGAAAACAGGTGTCTTGAACAATGCGTGGTGTGCGTGCGTGCGTGTGTAGGACTAGACATTTCGGGATTGCATTTAACGTGGTTGCACACCAAGGCGGCGACGCGCGTTACCTGGAAAAGGCGCAGAATGTTGGCCACCATGATGGAAACGGAGCTCGCCGAAGCCCCGATGACACCGACCACTTTCTCGGGCTTGACAAACACGGGCGGCTCGCCGTTCGTGCACCGGACGTCCGACGTGTCCTTCTGTACGAGGGCCTGCACGAACGTGAGCGACTGCTCGAGCGCGTAGGTGTCGCGCGAGCACGTGTCGAGGACGCGCGCGCCCAGCGTAATGTTGGGCAGCAGCTCGTCGTCGGCGTTGATCTGGTCAAGCGCGTACAACATGGCCTCGAGCCGGTGGATGCCGTTCTCCTTCTTCACGTCGCCGCACGGCTCGCCGCCGACGCCGCGCGCGTGCACCGGGAACAAGCCCCCAAGGGTCAGGTCGCCCTCGAGTCGGATCGAGTGCGCCGCGTAGGTTTCCTGCGAGAGCGCCAGGTCCGTCAGAGCGCTCAGCATCCACAACATTTTCCAGGGAAAGTAACGGCTCGAGACGCGCACGCTCATCATGTTCTCAACTTAGGTTTCAGGGACTGGGAGAAGAAAAGAAACAAAAAAAAAAAGCAATATATAAACGCACTTAGTTAACGACTTGCGTGCAAAGGAAGTCCTTTGCACTCCTAGGCATTTCCATTTTTTGAAAAGAAAAAAAAAAAGGTCTAGTTTTTCTCCCAAGAATTTCGGTGCGCAAACGGACGGAGGCGTCGCTCACGTCGAATGTGCGCGCGAGCAGCGTCTCAGCATCTCAACATCTCCGCGCGCCGCTTGTTGCTCGTCCACATCACCAGCTCTCTACTCTTCTTTTTTTTTTTTTGCTTGAAAGCACGGCGTGTGTATTCGGGGAAACCGACGCACCAGCGCGCATCCAATAAACGCTCCAAAGCGCGCGGGGTTGTTCCACACGGAGCTGGAAAAAAAATAAAAAATCCTCAACCGCGCTGCTGACGCAGAGACGCGATCTTTACCGAATCACCGATGCACCTGCGTAATCCCAGGAAACGCAATCATTCAGAAAAAGAAAAGAAAAAGTATACTGCTCGAGAAAACTACTACTATGCGTTGCGAATTCAAACGCGGTTAAAAAGCGCAGCGGGACACGGAGCGCGTGCATCCGCGCGGACTACACTTCTTCACTGTGCCAGGTTGCATCAAGTGCCACATCCTGCTGAAAAGAGCGGCGCGGGTTCGTGCTCGTGCTCTCCCGATCCCGCAACAAACAAGAAACACATCAATCAAATAAGAAAAGAAAAAAAGAAAAGAAAAATTCCCGAGCAGCTGAAGGAGGGAGTAGAGAAGACGGGGAGCGCGAGCGTCTCTCCGCCAGCTCGGATTTGTCGGAATGACGCCTCCTCTCCCTCCACCCTGCATCAAATATGCATCATGCACACAACCGGAGGCGTGATCGATCCGCGCGTGAGCACCAGATCGGTGTCTGTGCGAGTTCACCGTTCGGGCTGCAATTACGCGCGAGCGCCGTGACGAATTAAAAAAAAAGTCGCTCAATAAGTTGCTCTGCTTTTTTTTTTTTTTTTTTTTGTTTCCCTCCTCATCCTCCTCGTCATCATCATCCTCCTCATCGTCATCATCCTCCTAATCCTCCTCCTTCTCATTCTTCTTAAAAATAAAAATAATTCATGCATAACAAAATGATCAGTTCGTTTCTTCTTCTCCTTCTTCATCTTAGACTTTCTGCTCTTCATTTTAAAGATAAGAAAAATGTATGGAAAACAAAAACGATCAATTTGTTCTTTTTTTACTTTACTTTTGCTTTATTTTCTTCCTCTTTTCTCTGAAGAAATCACATAAAAAATAATCAGCTTCTTCTTTCTCTGAAATAATTGTTAATTTTCACAATTATCAGCTTCTTCTTCGCCTTTCTTTTTCTTCTTGAAGATAATAATTCTTAGATTAGAATTATCAATTGGTTTCTCCTTCTTTGTTTCTTTGTTTCTTTCTTTCTTTCTTTCTTTCTTTCTTTCTTTCTTTCTTTCTTACTTTTCTTCTTCTTCTTTCAAAATGGTATTTTGTTTCTTTTTGTTTTTCTAATCTAAATTTTCAAAATGATCTGCTTCCGGCTTCATGTTGTTCTTCTTCTTCCTCTTTCTCTAAATAAAAATAAAAATTTTCAAAAAATATCATTTTTTTTCTTCTTCTTCTTTCTTTTCTTCCTCCTCTTTTTCTTTCTCTAAACAAACATTTTCATTTTCCAAAATCATCAGCTTTTTTCTTATTTCTCTTCTTTTTTCTTATTCTTTTTTTTATCTAAACAAAAATTCATATTTTCAAAAGATTATCAGTTTTTTCCTTTGTGGATTTAGAGAAAGCGTACGACAGGGTGGAGAGAGGAGTTGTGGTATTGTATGAGGAAGTCAGGTGTGTCAGAGAAGTATGTGAGGGTGGTGCAGGACATGTATGAGGACAGTGTGACCGCAGTGAAGTGTGCAGTAGGAACGACAGACTGGTTCAGGCTGAAGGTTGGACTGCATCAATGATCGGCTCTGAGCCCTTTCCTGTTTGCAGTGGTGATGGACAGGTTGAAGGACGAGGTCAGACAGAAGTCTCCGTGGACTGTGATGTTTGCGGATGATATTGTGATTTGTGGTGAGAATAGGGAGCAGGTTGAGAAGAGCCTGGAGAGGTGGAGATATGCGCTGGAGAGGAGGGGAATGAAAGTCAGTAGGAGTAAGACAGAGTACATGTGTGTGAATGAGAGGGAGGGCAGTGGAGAGTATCTGCGAGAGTGAAAGGGAAAGTTTATAGGACTGTGGTGAGACCTGAGATGTTGTATGGTTTAGAGACAGTGGCATTGAGTAAAAGACAGGAGGTGGAGCTGGAGGTAGCAGAGCTGAAGATGTTGAGGTTTTCGTTGGGAGTGACGACGATGGACAGGATTAGAAATGCGTTCATTAGAGGGACAGCGCATGTAGGTCGTTTTGGAGACAAGGTGAGGGAGGTGAGATTGAGATGGTTTGGACATGTGCAGAGGAGGGACATGGGGTATATCAGTAGGAGAATGCTGAGGATGGAGCCACCAGGAAGGAGGAAAAGAGGAAGATCAAGGAGGAGGTTTATGGATGTGGTGAGGAACCCATGCAGGTAGTTGGGGTGAAAGAGGCAGATGTAGAGGACAGAGGGGTATGGAGACGGATGATCCGCTGTGGTTACCCCTAATGGGAGAAGCCAAGAAGAAGAAGAAGAAGAATAGCTTTTTTCCTTCTTCCTCTTCTTCTTTTTTTTTCTCTTATTAAAGATAAAAAATAATTCATGGAAAAATCTGATATCAATCTAAATATCAATTTAGTCATTTCTTCTTTCACTTCCTATATATTCCTATTATAGTTTTGTTTTTCATTAAATAGGTGTTGATGATGATGATGATGATCATAGTGAAGCTGATGGTATTGTTTTCTATCCATTTATTTATTTGAAAATGCTTATACAAAACAACATTAAAAATGAAATAAAAAAGAACATTCTACAAGATTGACATTTTACAGTAAAGATAGAAAGCAGCATATGCAGCTGTATTGTTTGGATTCATTACTTGTACTTTTGAACACAAATGCAGTTTACTGCCTATACTCTAAAATGTATTCATTCATTTATTCTCAGTAAGTGTTTTTTCATTCAAGTCAGGGTCACAGAGAATTCACAGACTCTCAGCGAATCAGGGGCCCAGAAAAGTCATCCCAGAGCCCCATGTCCACCCACACACAAACACACATGCAATCATACACTCATTCACACCTAGAGGAAAATTCCCAGCAAGTTTGTGGAAGGAAAACAGATGTTCTTGAATCGATGTATAGAATTCACAATGTATGAAAAGACAAGAACATTAGATTTTTTGGTGTTCATATAAAATCAGATAAACTCCAATATTCAACATTTTAAAGAATGCATCGTCAGTATTTTAGATCAACATGTTGCCCTGATTATCATAGCAATACACATGAAAGAAGGATGTTTTTTTTCCTAGCAGATACAATATGTAAGCAAAAAAAAAGCATAAATACAATTCAAGCTAATTAAATTGTGTTCTTGTTACCGAAATAGTTAACTCATCCATGAAAAAAATATTGACTGTCTCTAAAAAAGGCTCAAGTTACATCACACATTTTATCATACAACAACATATGCATGTGTTTTCCAGTTTCATTCTTTTTATATTCTACCCCTTGGTTCTGCTCTGTGTGGGCAATTCAGAGTCAGGATGTGGTTTTTTTTAAACCACTAAATTACATGCAAATTAACATGCGGTCTTACATAAGTTCTAGTACATAAAAATGAATACGATTACATTGGAATGTAAACAGATGTGTATACTAAACACACACAGAATGAAAAAGGTTCAGATCTGGAGGTGATCACAGGGACTGGAATTCAATCAGATGAAACATTTGTGGTGCAAGGGAAGGCTGAATCTAGTGGTCAGATATTTAACATGAAAGTACAACATTCACTTATGAATGTATTTTTGGTAACTACAAGGACAGAGTGAGGGAAATTCAAATTAGGCTATTATGTGTTAATATTTTGGGAATTAGAAGTAGCTAAATTTGTATACATATTTAAATATGTATAATGAATTTCTATATATAATTTGTATTAATAGCAGAAAAATTAATAGTAGTAGTAATGGTAGTAATAGTAGTAGTAAATAAGATAAGATAAGATAGAACTTAATTAATCCCAAAGGATTGGTAAATCCATAATCACTCTTACACAAACACAAATTCTGCATACTGTCCTATCTATAATCGATGTGTATAAGTTAAGTCATGTTTATTTCTATAGCGCTTTTCACAACAGACATTGTCTGAAAGCAGCTTTACAGAATTTAAGAGTTAAGGTGAATGGTGTGTATTTATCCCCGGTGAGCAGCCGTGGCGACTGTGCCAAGGAAAAACTCCCTTAGATGTTATGAGGAAGAAACCATGAGAGGAACCAGACTCAAAAGGAAACCCATCCTCATTTGGGTGACATCAAGAGTGTGATTATAGTCTTTAAACAATGCAAAACACTGGAGAGTGAGAACTAACATGATCACTGGAGTGTAAGATTGTCAGTAATGTCCTTTCTACAGTCTTATACAGATTATGGAACCAGGAGCTACTGAGCAACTCATTAAATACCTCAACATTTGCGATCATCACAGATCCAGCACCAGCTTCTCCATGCCAGAGCCTTTAAACATTTAAAGAGGTCCAATATCCAAACTCCACATGAAGTGGGATCCAAATGGCACTGGTACAGCACAAGTTGATAATGTGCATCTGATCAAATGTACTGGAGCACAAGGTTATGATATGTGATGTGTGTGATGTGTAGGACTTGTTAAAAGATACGTCTTGCACTTAAACCGGGAGAGTGTTTGAGCCCTGAACACTGTCATGAAGACTATTCCAAAGTTTAGGAGCTATAACATGTATGTTATACATGTATAAATATAGCAAAGAACCTGCACCTTCTGACATGATATAGTAATTAATCCGATTTTTAGGCGAAGTGTCGATCTTTTTCAGCCTGCTTTCACTTCATCACTTGGAGTATCACAGACTAATTGCTGGATGTTAACCACCTTGCACTGGAACTGGATATTTCAGTGTTAGCATGTGTTGAAGAAACGACTCAGAGTCATGGGTTTTGCTTCCAGAAGATAACAGCCTTTATTATCACTCAACAAAATCCGGAGTTGGTCCACCGAGCAACTCCCCTCTCCAGGCTCACTTCCACATTGGATAAGATAAGATAAGATGAGATAAGATGAGATAAGATAATAAGATGCAGTTCTCTTCGAGGTCCCATTTATACATACAATGGTAGTGCCAAAATGTCTAGGTACAGACACACACACACACACACACACACACACACACACACACACACACACATAGCAAGCTATAGTATTTCATACGCATGGCACATTCCTGTACGCACACACATCAGAAGGACATTTTAATAGAAGTTACAACCACATGTTGCATATGCATATTTGATTCACTTTATTCTACTACATGGTGCAATAGAGTGCCAAGAGTAAAATGAATGGTGCAGGAACAGTGAATCAATGCACCTGTGTGTCCTTCGTTCACCCAAAGTTCATGGTTATAGTATTCAGAGCACATACAGTATGTGGATCACAGGGGACAGCAAAAGCTGAGCAGTAAAAGCAGTATTGGTAGATTGTTTATCTGAAGATTTTCACTTTCAATACTGTAAAATTTTGATTTATAAAGCAATGTTTCAGTATTTAACAATACAACTGAATCTGCTACTGTATGATTTGAAATAAAATGACTTGCATGGTCATTTGAAAATACACAACTATAGCTGATTTATAATAAAAACACTACTCAATTTATCATTGATATCATTATCAATGTATACCGCAATTCATTACAATCGTTGCCTTTTATATCAATTGCATTACTCCAAATCCTATGATCATTCAATCCACACTATCTACTATATCAGTATTCAATACAAGTCTAATGCCAAGCGCTGTCAGCATCATATGTATATTTTAGCTCTGCCAGTTTTTCAACCACAGCTTCATCACCCCAGTTCATAATTGGTCTTAGATAAAGATGTGTGCAGCACTGCTCCCACAATAATAATTTTTTGTTCTCTAGTAGCTCAAACATTTTCTAATAAAATGTGTTTGTTCTATTTTCCAACAACAAAAACATACAAAACTCATAGATTAGGTTTATTCATTGCAACCCTGACCAAGCTGTAATCAAGAATGCTGTATTCTTATTTTACGTATTATATTAAATATTAAAAACATATTCAGTGTTTGCACTATGAGCTTTATATCAGCTTTATTAGCCTCCGGAATCCCTTTCTTGAAGTCATCTGGTCCCAACCGAATGCAATGTGGAAGGAAATAACAATGAATGTGTCTTTTATTCATTATAATTTAGAAGACATCATCTGTGGAATCCAAATAATGTGTTCATATTCAGTTTCATTCTTTGTAGGGAATGTATGTTTACATTATATTCACATTCCACAGCGTTTAGCAGATGTCCTTATCCACGGAGGCTCACAGAAACGCTTTGTAGTCACCTCTGAAAACTTATCCTTATGTTGGAACAAATAGTTTAAGGTCTATGAATGTGATAAAGCTAAAATCCAAATTAGTATGTATACTCTAAATAAAACAACAGGTCCCTGGTGGTCTAGTGGTTAGGATGCGGCACTCTCACTGCTGCGGCCCGGGTTCAATCTACGGTCAGGGAACCAACCCCAGCTACTCTCAGTGCCGGTCCCAAGCCCGGATAAATAGGGAGGGTTGTGTTAGGAAAGGCATCCAGCGTAGAAACATGTGCCAAATCAAACATGCGGATGATCCGCTGTGGCGACCCCTAACGGGAGAAGCCGAAAGAAAGTTTTTTTACTCTAAATAAAGCAACAAAATAAAAAAAGTTTTGTTTATTAAATCAAAGCTTGGTGAAAAGGCAGGTTTCCAGTCCTCCCCCTATTAAATCCCTGATTGCAGTCCTTTCAGCTTCTTTATGTTTTTTTAATAATGACAAAAATTAAGCAGATATGCACACTTTTTATTTACAGCAAATACACACTTCATATACGGGGCGAAATTAATCGTAAAGCCTGAAGCAAGGACGTTTTTTTTTATTTTTTTATAACAACAGCCATAAATAAGTAGAAAGTCCTTAATAAAGATTTTACAAGCAATCCATCTTCTGTAACTTCTACATAGCAGAAATGTGCATTTAATTTGGGTAAAGCAATACAATCATGCACATTATTTGAGGTGCAGCAACCTGCTGTTGAAATCAGATTTGAACAAAAACTGTACAAAATATAGCTACAGTATTTGTTACACAAAATATACACTCCAAAATGTACACTGTTTCCTGTTTAGCTTAGAGCCTAGAGTTCTCATTCTGACTCCTGTCCACCACCAAAAGCACCTACAATGGGCATGTGAGCATCAGAATTGGACCATGGAGCAAGATCTGGCCTGGACAGATGAGTCTGTTTTTATGAATAACCAGGTCCCTGTGATCCATTGACCTGGGGAAGAGTAACCAATGTTCGCAATATGGTGCTCTGGGCAATGTTCTCCTGGGAAAAATTGTATCCTGGGAATTATGTGAAGGTTACTTAAACACTTTCCACCTACCTGAACATTGTTGCCATTAAGCCTTCTATTTGGACGGCAAACAGAGTCCCAAATTCTTTCAGCAGGATAATGCACCCTGCAACAAAATGGCTCAGGAATAGTTTAATGAACAATTCAAAGTGTTCAAGGTATTGGTTTTTCAAATCCGACAGATCCAGATTTTTGATCGATGGGGGCCCCAACTTGCAACTTACATGAATTACAGGATCTGCCAGCTTAACGTCCTGGTGCCAGAGATCACAGCACACCTTCCAAGGTCTTGTGGAGTCCATGCCTCATCGGTCCACAGCTTTCTTACTGGCACAAGGGGAATCTACACATTACTAGGCAGGTTGTTTTAATGTTATGGCTGATTGGAATATAAACTGATGTTCCACTGATTTGCTTGCATTTTAGATGCAATTGAATTCACTGTATCTCTTACATTCCATAGAATTATTATTGCACCAACCTAATTGTCAAAAACCAAAAGCATTATTAATAGAAGCCCGTCGGGGTAGAAATCATGCTGCCCCATGCTGGGGGTGAAAGCAAATAGCAGTAAAGCACTAAAGACAGCTTTCCAAGTTGGATAGGTTTAAACACACTCCATTAAGGCCAAACTTGCAAATTAATCCGAATTACATGGACTAGGTTAAATAACAAAAGCAAAGTTGAAACAATGGACATTTGCAAAATATGTTAATGATGTACAGACAGTCACAACATTTCTATAGTAAGATTTATTTCGATGGTTGAGTGAGGGTAAGAGCGATTATGGAGTCTATAATGTCTACATTTTCCACAAAAACACTAAGACAATTAAGGGAAATGTATTCCTTTTTCTGTTGCCCTTAATGGGGCAGATAGCTTCAGGTGTTTTGTATGTTTTTTATATGAAGCTGAACTAGATTTTGTTATTTTCATGAAATCTGTCAATAAATCGGTACATTTAAACCGCCTTTCTAAATAATCTGCTAGATCATATGCTGGATAGCTATATGTTGTCAACTATTGGATTACTCTAAATTCACTAGATAATAGCCTATAGCAAAAGTCTACAGAGATAGCATCTCGATTTCATTTAGTATGAAGCTGTGTCATTATTAATGTTGTCCTGACCCACCAAAGACGATGGTTATAAGGCACTTCAAAACCACTTCCAAACACTTAGGAACCACTGCAAAGAAAACACATCACTATACATTACAACCCATCAAAAAAAAGCAACTCAGTGAGTGCCATTATCCTTAGACTTAATTTCCCCCATGAGCCGCACATGAAGGTCATTCCCCATAATACGAAGCGACATGTGGTACCACTCATCACATACCCAGCAGGTACCCAATCTATGTCCTACTGATGGAAGTTGGGGGTGTTTCACATTTTTTTCCCTTTTTTAAATTCATATACTAAAAGAAGGACATCGTTTATTGTCTCTCTGCAGAGAACGGATCATGCTGGAGTAAATGAAAAACGATATGAAATTGAGATTCTGAGATTTTGGATACTCCATGGCAGGACACTGTGAAATCCTGGTGTGACTAATAAATTGTGAGCCAGGTGGTGTTGGTGAAGGAAACACTGTTGTGGAGTTTATGGAGAGAGTACAAAAGGTTATAATGTGTATAGTATGGTGCATAGGTGCAAAGTCAAAGCAGCATGGTGGATGTAAGGTTTTTTGACTAACCAATTTATACATTAAGCAATTAGGTTCGTTCACAGTATGAACGAGAAGAAAAACACCTAAAATCACACTATCAACATTTTGTCTGGATCATTTTCACAGTTAGATGTGCCAAAAAAACCTATTAGGGAAAAAAATAATATTATTGTGAACTATTAGTACTTTATACCACACATAGAGGTAGGCGTATACATAGTGCTGTTGAAGGTGGATTGGTTAGGAGTCAAAAGATAGTTCCAGCTGCAAGGTTTAGGTAAAATCTCTCTTTTAAATACATTTGTTATAGTTTCTAATTATAGTTCTAGTAACAATAGACTTGTTGAACTCATGGACTTGGCTCGTGGCTCATGGATGCTAAATATCAACATAATATGACAAACGCCTTATCAAATCAGAATACAATTATAAAAATTCACTGTCCTAGTGTTTGTGTGGGAAATATACAGACATTATAGACTTTATAATCGCTCTTTCCCTCTCTCAACCATTGGAATAAATCTTACTATAGAATTGTTCTGACTGCTGTACATCAAAAACACATAGTTTGCAAATGGCCTTTTTTTTTACTTCGCCATTTTTGTGAAAACATATTCACAAAATATGTAAATTTACATATGTGGCAGCCTTATTTCTACCCCGGTGGGCCTCTATTAATAATGTTTTTATTTTTTGCCAATTATGTTGGCTCAATAATAATTCTATAGAATGTAATAGAAACTGTGAATTCAATTGCATCTAGAATGCAAGCAAGTCAGTGGAACATCAGCTTATACACCGATCAGCCATCACAACCAAACAATCTGCAGAGTTCTGTGTGGCTCCACCTTGTACCACCAAGAAAGCTCTGGAAAAATGAGGCATGGACTCCACAAAACCTTGGAAGGTGTGCTGTGATCGCTGGCACCAGGGCGTTTAGCAGACAGATCCTGTCATTACTGTCAGATGCGAGGTGGGGCCTCCATTGATCAAATTTGTTTGTCTAGCACATCCTGCAGATGCTCTGGATCTGTCGGATTTGGAAAATTAGGAAATCAATACCTTCAACACTGTGTGATGTTTATTACACTATTCCTGAACCATTTTAGTGTGGCAGGATGCATTACCCTGTATATAATTAGTTTAAACTTATAACAGAAGCAGGAATGTGTTTCTCTTATATTCCAAAACTGAATATGTGCAACTTATATATACATATTATATGTAAATAAAGATGTTAAACGCAGTATAATCAGTTTCTATATTGTGACAAGCTTTATTTCAATTCAGGCCATATCACTCTCCCTCTTCTCTATAACAGTATTCCACATTATGTATCCCTTACTGAGCTTAATGTCACTGGTACAACCATTACAGTTCGATCCACTCTTTTAAACCACCAAACCATCACCCACTCCATATACAGTATGCCATTGCAGAAATGCCCTTTTTATTATAATGATTATTTGTATTGGTTAAGAGGTGTTTAAAAGGCTTGGTTATGGTTTATTTCAGCATTTACTTCCACTTCTAAGTGACCTATAGGCCTAGTTAATAAGGAATAGACCTAACTCTTGAATGTCCAAGTGAAAGTGGGAGTTTCACAGTATTCTGAGGTCATTTTCCCCACTCCATCTAGATTACTATTTGGCAGTAAATGACCTTCTAATAAGCACTTTTTATTTGACTTCAGTTCTGTCATATACACAGGAAAATTTAGCAGCTCCAACCTTTGCGTTATATCGATTACAGCACACAACATTATCCTTATTGATCTTTCATCTCAGCGCAGTCCAAATATCACATTATTTTTAATTAATGGTTGTTCGCTACAAGGCAAGGCTTGGCCCTTATTCACTGATGATTCATAATTGCTTGTTATATCATTTATGGAGTCCCAAATGTTGGATTAGCATAAAGTGTTACCAACGTGTTAATGGAAGTAGAGTCTCCAGTGAAAACTTGGGAGGGAACATAGCAAGCTCCAAAACATTAGGTTTCATTTAGTTAATTAGATCCATATATGTGAATGGATGAATGCAAATACTAGACCAAAGCCTTGCTGCTTAACAAAGCTTGAATGATATTGTGTCTCCAAAAGTGCATTTTGTAGGGCTAGTTTTACGATTTCCATTCTTTCTTTACAGTATGTTGATAATAAACAAAATTAAAAATGAATATTTTAGATTTGTGTCAGTGTTTAAAATACAGGTACTCACCTGAACAGCTTGAATTATTTAATTATCCGCTTCAAAAGCTCTCAAAACTGTAATGTTAAATAGCCCTCAGGAAATGTCAGTTCAGGTTTGAATGCTGCAAATGAGATCAACACATGGAACACACAACTTTTATCAAATACAGAACAGCCTTTCGATAGTCTAGTGGCGAGTAATTTATGTTATTTATATCGATTAAAATATTTAACCGTGATTAATTGCATGATTGTCATGAGATAACTTGTAATTAATCACAACTTAATTGCACATTTTTATCTATTTTAAAAACACCTTAAATTAATACATTTCAAGTTTTTAATACTCTAATCAACATGGGGATGGACAAATATGGATGTTTTATGCAAATGTATCTGTATTATTAGTGAAACCAAACTCAACATAAAGCATGAAGATTAAATAACCTTGTAAATGTTTTAAAGTAATAATGGTGTTTTAAATTACGTAAATCATTGAAACACCAAACAAAACTTTCCACATGGATGGTTTTAATTGTGTGTACTCCGGTGCTTGATTTGAGACTTGGAGCATCAGTAAAACAAATGTTTAGTGATTGATTTTTTTTTGGGTTGACTTCATTATTGTTTATACCTGAGCCAAGAAATAACGTCGTGAACAAATGTGTGTTAAGTTAAAGGTGTTAATTTCGCCTCTTTTATGTTCATTTATTTATATTTTCAATTAAAATCGGCAAACAAAAACGTGTTAATTTTGTATATATATCAAGTCAAGAAGCTTTTGTGGTCATTTCAACCATATATAGCTGACGCAGTACACAGTGAAATGTTTCTCCAGAACCCTGGTGCTACATAAATCCACATGGAGCTACATAACAGAACAGAAATAAAATAATAAAATATAATAGATTAGATATATCTTAGATTACATTACATTAGATTCAACTTTATTATCATTTTGCAAGATACATGTACAAAGCCAATGAGATGCAGTTAGCATCTAACCAGAAGTGCATAAATGGCCTATTTACATTAAATAGCAGTGTGATAAATAAGGGTATGGGGTCCATATGTACAGGGGTGAGAGTGAATAATGTACAGAAGGTGCAGTAAGTAATAATATATGGTGTGTATATATAGTAATATACAGTGTAACTGTGCAAAGACTGGATTGGATAAACATTCCAGAATGTAACATGCTCAAAATGACATGATATGGTACACGTATGAATGCTGTATGATACAGTATATACGGAATAAATATGGGTGGAATATACAGTAGTGCAGTGATAAACATAGTTATGGATGGTGCAAAATGCATAGTGAATAAAGCTGTGCAAAAAACATAGAAAGTGATGATGATGAAGGATTATGATGATCAGCTGTTCAGTGCAGTAAAAGCCACAGGATAAAAAGCCATTCTTCAGCCTGCTTGTGCGGCTCTGAGGCACCTGTGGCACCTGCCCGATAGAAGAAGGGTGAATAGTCCATGGTTGGGGTGAGAGGTATCTTTGATAACGCCCCTCACGCTTTGCAGACAGCATTTGTTCCGAATGTCCTCCAAGGTAGGTAGCTGAGTGCTAATGATTCATTGGCCGGTTTCTTAATTAAATGAAATTAAGAGAAGCTAAGGGTTTAGCAAGTTACTTTATCAAAAAGTGTAATTAGCTATTTACAATTATGAGTAGCTATGAGCTTAGCTAGCTATATTATCAAGAATATTTTGAAATTAGATTACTCACTTTGCTGTCAGTAGCTACTGTATGTGTAGCTAGCTGATTGTAGCTTAGTTGCATTATATAGTACATTGCCTGTAGCTCAGCTCCTGTACTGTATATTGTGATTAGCTAGGTTTGCAGCTAGCTACTTTATTAATCTTTTAAAAATTTATTAATTTGATTGTAGTTTTGCTACAATAACTCAGAAGTAGCTTGTAGTTCACTTAGTTATTTTATCCAAAACATACTTTAAATGTAGCCTAGCTAATTCTTTACATACTTTATACTTTATAAATGCAGCTAGATACTTTATCATAATACAAATTTGACTGTTCCGTAACTAGTTTTAATCTTACGTAGCTTGGAGTATAGCGAGATTCTTTCTCAAAACAACTTTTTACTACAATTGTAAATATTGTTGATAAATGTAAAGAAAATAACCTAACCAGACTGTGGATGTATGTTTGTGATCATTACATTTTTTTTCTTCTGTTAAAAGCCATTATAATGCTAGCAATATCTCAGACTACCAATATTGGGAATGATCAGTTTTCACTAAGATCATGAAAATAGTTATTAATATTACCACTTGCATCACTAATCACCTCACAAATATTTTAATCTAAGCATTTTTTTGAATAATCTCTAGCTCTGCCCCCACCAAATGTTTAACCCAAGCTATCATACAGTTTGTACTACATCGATGGAGTTGTTACTACAGTTCTTCCTGTTCTGTTCTGTTCTTTTAGAGACAGATTCATTTCATACATTTCATATAATTAGGCACTAACCACCCACACAAGGGAAAAAAACTGTACCGTTGTGAAAGCCTTCTGGTTTCTAAAACCCATTCTTTCTTTCACTTTACAAAAATAGCCCCATCACATTCATTGTTCCACACTTGTCATTGTAAAGAATGAGCTGAGTCTAGAGGCTCGGTGACAAATTTCAGCGAATACAGCCTACTGGTAGCAAAACAGTGGTTGAGCATGTCAGTCACCTTCAGACGTCATCTCTTAATTACTGTTTATACAGGGCCATAACTAACCTCCATTGTCAGTGCCGATAGGGCTTCCTTTAAGCTGTACCAACACTGCCATCTTTTCTCTGCTGTTTCCCAGAGAGACACGCTATTTGGACCTACTTGATAAACCACTTCATTCACTTCAGTCTTGCAGCCACAATTACACCTCCTGAATTCAACACAGCAGCTTCTAACAAAAAAAGAAAAACAAAAAGAAAATGGGAATAGGTCCCAATTATCACCTGTCTCTGTTTTTTGGCGTAATTATGCTATGATTGCTCAAGCGTGCCTCGCTGAATGAAACATCCTCTTAGTTACCGCTGGAATCTTTCCTAAGGGACAGGGATGTTGTTTGCATATGAGGCTTTGGCAAGAGATATTAATCTGACTAAAAAAATAATTCTAACCTTGTGTCCCTCAGTGAGTAATAGCACAGCTGGAGGGAGGTGCAGTTAAGCTTCAGAAATGGAGTTAGCTGAAATTGCTAACTTATTCTTTACTAATTTGACTTGAAATCGTTACTTAAGGTATGGCTGCAATTAACAGAAGAGTCATGCGTGTGAATCCTGCTAACAACAAACATAAATCTCTACAGATGAATTGGTTGTTATTTTAAGAAGAATTTGTAAAGAAGCATAATGTGGTATGCATGAAAATATGGGTGGGGAGGGTCGGGGTTTGTGTCCTTTGAAAACTCTTCATAAATTTTTGTATAACGAGACACAAATTCGAGCCTTGATTAATTAAATGGTGCATACTGGCAAGTTTCAATCACTCAATCATTTCAATTGCACACATACGAAAAGCACAATTACTAAAAAGTGCAAATAAGCCTTCCAATGCAAGAGAACAAGAAACCTGCTTGATACATGTTGTATAAACTTTACAGCACAGTATTCTTTCTTCGCATATACCAGCGATGTTACGAAGTTTGGCGATGCCACAGCTTGAACCCCCGACCTTCTAATCAGTAACCTAGAGCATTAACCACTAAGCTACCACTCTCTTCAAAACAAAAAAAATAATGGTACCCTATTGAAGGAAGAATTTACCTTTCAAAGTATCAGATCTCAACTCAGGCACAACTCCAGTTCCCAGTAGTCACCACCGACTCCAAATATAGCCACCACAGACTTAAATTTCCATACACACTCATACTCATCCCATCTTCACTTAAAATTATTTATTTAATTACACAAACAAATTATTTGAGCACACAGGCAAATGAGACAACCTTTGTAAAGTATACATTATCCATTACTGTTTATGGATAATTTCATTTAAAATCGCCAAGCCTTTGTTACATTGTGCTGACCTGTATTCATCCTTGATTTTGATTCTTGCCTTGCCAAATCTGATTTTTGCCTGCAACATGCAGACAAAAATCAGATTTGGCAAGGCAAAAATCATTTATTTATTAGTTTGCTTGTTTGTTTTAATGCTTTTCCTTTGACTTTAGTTGTCTTTTGCTTCTTCCACCAAGCCTTCAGCCACCTTAAAACAGAAAGACTAAATACACACTCAATGAACACCTTGTTTGCAAATTTTGCACAACAAAAAAATGCAGCTAAAGCCGTTAAAATGTTTTGATATGCAGGATTTAAAAAGCCTTTGCACTTTATTCTATGTTTCCCCCCCGAGAATGCAATAGCTTAACCGAGTACAAAGTACAAAGTAATTCACTAAATCACTTATTCAGGTGAGTTCATCAAAATGAAATACTAACATGGCGGGCGGACATCTAAACTTTACATCAGGCATCGTTCCAAAACAACGCTACATCCTGTCACACAGTAAATACATTGCGGATTTGTCAACTTTTCGTTCCTTAGATTGTTTGTATTTGCATTAGTCAATAACAGCATTGGAGCAAGGGATTCATAACTGGCTGTTTTTATTTAGTACAAAGCAGTTACAGGCTTTTAAGATTCTGCTCACTGGCACCAGCTGTTCAAAAATATGTTCCTTTTTTTCAGCAAAGCCATCCTTGCGTTTATTTATTTATCTGCTAACAAAATTGAGGACTGTGTGGTTCGTTCAGAAAGACAGCCTTTGGTGGTATTGGGAAATCCCAGTTCTATAGCGAAGCAAGTCTGCTTTTGAAAGTGATGGATCACACCTGATTAGATTAATGCTGACAGGATTCTATTATCGGATGGAAACTGTAGATTTAAAGTGGATTAAGGTCGTACGACTTGACAATGAATGAACTGAGAGCCCCAGCTATGAGCTAAATGATACAAAATCTTTTTGCTAGAAATCAAGTGGTTCCTACAGAAAAGAGACACCACTCAGTGATGTGCACACGTTTCGTAAATAATCAATCCTCTGAGCATAATACAGACTAAACATGTTTTTAAGACTGTGCTATGAATTTTTTGGATAATTTGTAGCTATTCAGGCTTCTCGCATGGTCAAGTTTTTTTTGTTCCGTTACACATTGGAAAATGTGTGATGCATTGTTTTTTTAAAAGCTTCTACATTTGGTTTTTGAGAAATAATTTGCACTGTGTGCCATGCAGACCTCAGAAGAACACTCACATTCATTATGTGTACAGTCGTCTTCTCCACAGGGGTTTGATGAAATGCACTTTTGTAAAATTAGGCCACTCATTTCGCATGCCCTAAAAATTGCTATTGTGGCTTGTTAAAGGCTTCAGAATCTTACACTGGTCGTATTAAGAGATTCTGTTGTCAGAATAAGGACATGATGTTCTTTGGAACGATCATTTTATAAAGGAATCAATAACTACACTCCACAAAGAGCTTTAAAATAAAGTATGTTTTAATACTCTGAACATAAAGACATGAACATGCACAGTTATTGTTGATTTTCCTCCCCACACACACACACACACACACACAGTATACATACATACATCAATATGTTAAAATTCATGGCAATACAGGCTACAAATAAACTTTTATAGGGCTACTGTTCTTTGTATGTTCACCCCCTTGATTTTTGTATTAATATGTCTAACATATTATGAGACAAGTTCAATCAACATTTGCTGTTTGCATTAGTCAATACACCTGCAAGTGTTTTTTATTTATTTATTTTTTTTTTTTTTAGGTTTTGGACCACTATGTAATATTGGTATATGAGTTAAATAAGTCTTTTTTGCACTGGAACATGCTTTCATCTTTGCTTTATTTGACTTCTGATGACACCTTGTTATGCCACAATTCATTTCTCAAAATGATTACATTGATTTTTCACCCCACTTTAATATCATATGCTACACTATGTGGCCAAACGTTTGTGAACACAGGCCCATCACAAGTATATATGTGGTTCTTCCCCAAATTGTTCTCATAATGATGAAAGTACACAATTGCATTGAATGTGTTTACATCAAGTAGCATTATAATTTGGGATGAATTGGAACACTAGCTGCACCCCAGGGTGCCTCAAGCACCATCAGTACCTGGCCTCTGTAATTCTCGAGTAGCTGTATGAGCAAAAATCCCTACAGCTGTGTCACAAACTCTAAAAGAAATGGAAGTTATTATGACAATAAATGGTAGGTAAAGTTTTTAAAAATTGCATATTGGTCAGGTATTTAAAACAGTTGGTGGTATAGTATATTTATTTACAGAATTATGACTTTAGAGGAGTTTATTTCAGTTCCTGGTTATAATGACTAAGGCTAAAATGAACGTCTATGGGATTATATGTTCTAAAATGAGAGAAACTAGCATGTTATTTTGCCTTTACCAATGTGGGTCTTGCTCAAATCAATATTGGTTTGCATAGACCAATGTCACATTTCAACTGAACACTGCTCATTTATTCCCCATGTTGCTAGGTTATGCACAAGTTGCACTTCAGCTCTGGCTTACTGGTAAGCTGGAGTGATTTCAAACCAGTAAATTAGACTGGCAACAGTGACTCCAATATTGCAGCTCTTCCTTCACCACCACCACATACAATATCCCACGCAATAAGTTTTGCTGATTTCTACTAAGGTCAGACGTCAGCTGAAACGATTTTCAGACACAGAAGTGGATGAAACTTTTAATGCAACCTTGATTTAAAAAATGAAATAAAATTCTTTGCTTTTGTCTGTGCCTCTATCAGTCTGCTTGTTGAAGATGGTTGCCAGATTATTCCTGTCAAGGCCTCTAATAGGAGGAACACACACTATTCATCAAACTATAACCCATTTTATTTCATTTATACTATTGAAACCTATAAGTTCTAAAAGTTAGCAAATAGCCTGGGTAGACTTTGTATTTCTTTTGTATCAAATCAGAATGCTGATATTGTGCAAAATAATAGAAAAGACATGCCTTGGCATACTGCAGCTTCTAAAGCAATTGAACTAGAGTGATGAACACCTTTCTTTCGAAAGATTTTCTCTCATTTAGTATTTTGTTGATGAGGCATTGAGACACTGTCTAGCTCTGTGTCTGCTTCTTGGCATTGCTCCCGGTGAAGTATTTAAACTTGTATGTGAAGCAAGCATATCCTCGGCGCGCTTCAAGCTAACTAGTGTTTAAAAATACAAAAAAAAGTGTACACTTTAAAAGTGTATCAATCATCTTTTTTTTTTTTTTTTTACATTTGCTGGCCCAAACTATATCAACTTAGCTGACTTATATTCTTGTATAATCTAGTTCAATAATATATATATTCTAATAATATATATATATATATTCTATCCAATCCGATTCTAGATATTACACGCTAGTCAGAGCTCACAACTCACATCTGTAGCAAAACTGCACAAATTCAAATATATTTGTGTGGATTTAATAACTGTTTTTTTTTATTCCACAGTGGCTCAGGAGAAGGAAAAGAAATTGATTTGGTTGCGGATACACTTACAAAGACATTTACAAAACAAAATGGACATTTAACAGGTTAGCCAAAACAGTTGAAAACAGTTACTAAGATTTAAAAAAAAAAAAACTTTTACACTTTTGCATTTTCTTTGCTGTAGAATCTGCAAAAAAAACCAGAGAAAGCATAATACACGGAAAGTAAAATTCACAAAAAATCCCTGAAAACTGAGGGACATTTTGTGAGCTTAATGTTGATGCTTTTGCTACGGGCGGTGCACCAGTAGCTGCGGTGCGGTTCGGTGCAATTTGTTAAATTGTGTTTATTTGGTTTCTTGCTTTATTTGCATTCATTCTTGCTGTATAAGATACCTATCTGTGATACAGTGCTCTGTTATACTGCATTTCTGTATTATATTGATGGATTCTATGACTGTGTTTCATGATGATGAATGATGATGTGTGAAATACTGTAATACTTGGTGTGTAAACTGTACTGTTTAACAACATATTATTTACAATTCAGATGTACTTTGACCTGGATTAGTCGAAATAAATCAGTATAATCTGAATTTGCTTCAGTGTAAAGAAACAAAGCTCACATTGTCACATCAAATATTTTCCATCTTTACAGTAGTCAAAGCTCACTGCCATCCAATCAATGTTTGCCTAGCCCATAGTACTAAAGAGACAATTCATGAATAAATAGCTTGTAGGTGTGTCTTTGCATGTCACATTTACCCCAAATTCCTAAATCTGCATCTAAATTTGCATCTGAGATGCAAAGATGTAAACACCTGTTACATTATAATATAATATAAATACATAATTTCTAAATATCCCATAAGTCTATAACTGGTGAGAGTAGATATGATTTACATCAGTTTATCCTTCTCTAACTACTCAATAACCATCTGTGGTTAGTGGTAGGGCATCCTGGAAGAGACCACACCCATCAGAACAAGCAAGTCATAGTTCTTAATGCAGCTAGCTTTAATTTTTGTTCTCTTCTTACGTGCTTTGCGTATCGATTTTTAATTTAGTTTTAGTGTTAGTTCTGTCTCCATTGTTTTTCTTACATTTTGTAGATTTCCCTTCAGTGTTTACCTGCTTGGTGTTTCTTCTTGCCAATCATATTGTGCATTTTTGAATGCTGTGCTACAATTTTCTAATTGTGGATATGTTCTTTAATGTTGGCTGGCCTGTTTATTGACCCCAATATTAAACTATAGCGAAGATTCTTTGATTGCAAATAATACATTCTGTTCCCATACTTGACCATTTTAAGTTGCTCATTGCAGTGTCAGCCACTTAAAAGATTTTACTGTGCAGTATTTTAAGATGTCAGAATAATGAAAAGAATGATTAAAGTATAAATGACTTATGCAAAAATAAACAGATTTTAAAAAGTATGGCGCTAAACATCTGGCTGCAGCTTTGCCAGAGTAATTTAAATATGGATAAAGTGGAGGCGTACTGAGCGTTCAACCATGTGAATGTGAGCATTAGCACAGCAGAGTAGAGTCAGATCATGGGGTGTTCGTGTGATGAATCTGAGTTATAGGAAATATTAAGGAGAGTTAAAAAAATTAAAGAAATTCAAAGCGCTTAAATAGGACAAAGGAAATCTGGAATACATTCCAACCTTCATACATAAAGGCCTCAGCTCTCTTACATTTGTTTTATCAACCAGGTTTTGGTGCATCTATAGATTAAATGAGTTGTGGTTGAGTTGACAATTAAGTTGACAATGAAGTTGACAATGAAGATAAAATAAAAAGAACATAAATAAATTGAATAACAGGTAGCAAAACCGGTAAAGTCACAGATGGTTAATAGATAGAGAATAAAAAATGAATTACAATCTTGTTTTATTGTTGACATTTTTTGTCATTGTAAACTTGTATGTCCAGTGATGTTTTTCTAACATTACATAACTTCTCCTAATTAGTTTTTTTCTTTGTCCCTCAGAATCCATACAGGGTTTAACTGTACACTACATTCACTCTCCATAATAACTGCTACATTGTGTAATAATGAGAAATTAGATAATAAGATTTATTTATCATTAATATCTTTCAGAGATGTTTTTTTTCCAACTTTGTTTTCACAAACAGGAGATAATTATTGCTACTATTCTAAATATATTTTATGATTAAGTTGATAGTGTTTTTTTCCCACCTGTAATTACAAAAGTTAATTATTTAATTTCTCTATAAGTACTACTTGATGGTCTGGCAAATTATTTAAAATTAATTAATTAGATGTGTAGCATATTTCTAATGTCTAAAGTCACTTACAAAGCATATAAAATTATATATTATCAAATATAATAATAAGCTGATATTAATTTACTTATTTATTCACTTGTTTGTTGGTTCAATTTCATACTCCTACGGTTGCTCCCAAGCTAATTACATATCTATTATTTTATAAAAACTTTGTGATGATACAAAATAAATAACTAAAGAAAGAATAAACTCGGCTGTAGGGATAACACACCGCAGGTCATTAGTCACTGTAAAATAGGCTTCGTTAATAAGATTGTTTCAGCAGGTTTAAAATGGCATCAGCATAAATGCAGACGTCCCTGCAGGCTGCACTAACTATTGTATTACTTACACACTAATCTGGTGCGGCACAGTTGTGAAAACAGCTGTAGGCAATTTTCGGCCTCATTTTACAGTAAATGTAGGAATCACAAGTACACATGAAGTAACATTTAAATAACTATGCCATATGGTTACAAATAATAATCAAATGCTGAACGTATGTACTTTGCCATGCTGCTTCTGCAACAATGTGCACTCTTGGGCCCTTTACAAGCGAATGTGCGCAGACACATGAGCTTAGCCTCTCAACTCAGTCTTTAATTACACCCATATTAAACCTGCTGTTTTTTCAAGAGGGTTGCAATTCTTCCCTCTGCGTTTCAGTACAAGAAATTGAGGCAGCCAACAAAGCCATCCTTTAAGCACCTGAATACATCCTGTTGTGTCAGGTTGATTAGAAAATGCCACTGAAGTACCATTGTCACCCTATTCACATGTGAAAAAGCAGCTACTCGGGACTTCTGAGAATGCAGGCTTTAAGAATAAAAAAAATATGTTCTGGGATAAACATGACAAACAATATAATGAAAAAGGAAAGAAGTGTAATTTCTGCTGCATATAAATGACTTGGTTAGAAACAGAGACAGGTTTTTAAATAGGTTGTAGCTGGAGAGTACAAACAGATATGTATTCTGTGTGTGTTATGCATTTATTAAGGCATGTCTGTGTGTCATTTCAGGGCAAATGAAATCTTTTTCAAAGTTGACTGTAATCTAAGAGTTTCGATTTTTGGCTTTTTACAATACTTCAATGAGTTTCTTTATGCTTGAAGTGTTCCTAACTTGTAATAAATTCAACTTTGAAAATTAAACAATGAAGTAGAATACTGTAGATTTAAACAGCCTGGGATAGATTCAGCCTCAGCATCAGTCATAACATACCATTCCGTGTATTTTCTGTCACAAGTAATTGAAAATCCCAAAATATCCAAATATTAATATATTTTAATTCATTTTTAAATAAGAATGATAGCATTTACTCCCCCCAATTGTGTCTTACATTTGGCTTTTATTTTAGAGCTATTACTAAAAGTAAACATCTGAAGTGAAAGAAATTGTCAGTGTATTAAACAATGTATTAAAGTGTGGTATAATTAATAGAAATGATCAGTAATCTAACCGTGTGTATGTCCAAAATATGTCAAAATTTCTTATCAAGGTTCCAAACACAAAACACAACAAAATGTATTATGTCTGAAACAATTCTGATCAATTTTAGCCAATGATCTGGATGGGTAGATTCATCAAGTAATAACTCCAGGGTTTGTGCTTCAATCCTGAGCTGAAATTATAGAAATCCATGGAGTTTTGCACATTTCTTCTCAGAGGTTTCTTCATACCAGTAGGTGATTTGACACTCATTTTCACCTAGATGTTAATGATACTCAAAAGGGAACTTATCTTCATCTGGGTGGCATCGAATGTCCATCCATTACATTTGAATGGATTCATTACCTTGCTCTTGATATCGCATGACCCGTCGTGTGTCTTTTGAATCCCATTTTGAACTATTGCAATTGTGTTTTTAGACCTGCCCAACCCTGCACCTGCATCTGCCCAGTGCCTTTCACATTAACATTAAAGAGAAGTAGTTAAAACATACTGTACATACTTTTATTATATAAGACACATAAAACAAATCCTTACTAAATACTACCTAATAATTACTACTTATTATGCTTATTTTCTAGAAACAGCATGGATTTGTTACACAGGATCTGTATTAAGCAAACACCAAAACTGGTGAACTGTTTACTGGAGGAAAAATAAACAAGACCTCTAACTGATTCTGTAGCAAATGTAACCTGAAATATTACTTGAATTACTTGAACACTACAATACTGCGGGTTCCAGTTGTTCCAGATGTCTGAGTTGATATCAAGTGGCTTATATGGATTCAATTTATACTAAAGAACTACTTTTTTTGGGGGGAAAAAACTACTATCAGTTGTCAATAGAGAGCCATGAGAAAGAAGATGTCATTTATTTTACACCCCAGCACACAGACTTCTCTGTCTTAATGCTTAGCTTCTCGATATTTGTCAAACTGACATTTTTCTTTTTGCTTTGTAGGATTAGCAATTCTGGTCTAGTGATTCCTGCATCGCTTTAGATCGATGGTACAGGATATCTCTTAGACCTTCACACCACATTCTGCCTCATGGGATTTACAGCTCAGGTCACATTAAATGACCAGGCATCCACCTGAGCCAAAAAAGTTGCTGAATGTTGCGTAAGGGACTGATGTCGATTTCATGGACTTTATGTATGGTCAGCAACATCCTGCTGAAAAAAGCCAGGCGTGAAGATGATGCTGAGCACGGCCCAAGGTTACAGTTATGGGTCATTATTAAGCACTTATTGATTAAGGGATAAATCAGTATCCGTGGCTTCTACAGTATATGATGCAATTCACTTCTTCTTTAGTACTATATGTAAGGTGCTTTTAATAATTAACATTTTCACAAAACAACCTGATTGAAATCTAGATATAGATTTACATCCCTAATGAGAAATCTTCTGACTCCCGACAGTGGCAAAGGAAAAACTGCCTGATATGATTTATTCTAAACACACAGCTGTTCTCAAGCTTTGTGTGACTATCTTAGTTTTGTCCTGTCACCAGCCTGTTTCCTGATTGTGTCCAGGTGCTGTCTGGTAAATATGATTCTTAAACATTGCATTACACCCAATATGCTTTTATTCCCTCCACTCTTCTGGGAAGATGTTCCACTCGATTTTGGAGTGTGCTTATTTACATTTGTGGCATTTAGCAGACGCCCTTATCCAGAGCGACGTACAAAAGTGGATGTGGCTTATGGATATTTGTGTTTTTCAGCCATAAGGGTATTATGAAAGGCAGGTACTGATGTAGGTGAGGAGGTCTGGGGTGCAGTCAGCGTTCCAATTCATCCCAAAGGTGTTCAGTAGGGATGAGATCAGAACTCTATAACAGGCCACTCAAGATCTTCCTCTCCAAAGCATGTAAATCATATATTCAAGGAGGTCAATTTGTGCATTGCCATGCTGGAACAGGTTTAGGTTTCCAAGTTCAAGTGAATGCAAAATGTTATTATAGCGCATCTAATCCTATACAAGTGAGTGCCTCTAGCTTTGTGGTAACAGTTTGGAAAAGAACCACATATAGCAGAAAAGGTCAGGTGACCCAATACTTTTGGCAATATAGTGTATAGTGGTTTCAATAGCTACACTGAGAATTGTATTGGTTTTAATGGAAACTGTAATGTTCCTGCTGGCATTTGGTATAACGAACACATTTGGATCACATGTTGGTTTTTATTAAACACCAGTAGTAATGTTTACAATCTCTAACGGAAACCACTTGGTGATGGGTTTAATGGTTTACGGCTGATTTAACAGGTTAACAGGTATTTGCTGTCCAAAATAAATTTTTTAAATAACTTTATTGAGTAAATCAGATCCAAAACATATACTGTACATCTTGCAGAACTAAGAAAAATAACATTTCCAGCACACATGCAGACAGCAAGCAAACATGTGGACATGCAAACAGTTATGATTATGACTGTGTTTTTCCAACAGACTTCTATACACATACTAGAGTATCAAAAGCATACAAGGCAGCAGTACAAAGTTTATATGCAATTAAATTCGATGTAGTGGTTTTGTAGTGTGCAATCATTAAGATTGATATATAAATAAATACTGCACAGAGACCAGACTTAGTCCAGACTTAGCAGAGGTAAAGTGAAAGATGCTTCCTAAGAAATATTGCAGAAGTAATAGAAAGAGGTGAAGAGATTCTCCATGAGGGTCCTTGAGCTGTCACTAAGGTGACCTCTGTGTGGGAGGTACTGGGTGCATGAGTAAAGAAGGGGAAGGAGTTATGACTGGATTAAGTTTTATCCTGATAGCCTGCAGGTAGTAGCTGTTCTTCAGCCTGCTGGTTCTGTACTGAATGCTCCTGCACTAATGTCTGCCTGATGGCAATTTAATAACCACTCTGTGTGCTGGATGAAGGCAGTCTTGTCATGATATTGTGAGCTTTCCTCAGACATTGTGTATATACATGCATGTGTACGTACAGAAGAGTAATAAATCCAAATATACATACAGTATCTGAATGATGCTGGTTTCCCCAACATGCAAAGCTGCAAGAGAGGCTCAGTGGAAAAAGCTTCTGTGTAGGTGAAATCCTTGAACTGCTTAAAAACCACTGTTGATTTTTTGAATGAAACCTTTTTAACTTAATAAATAAATGTTTCACACTAAATAGATAAATGTAAATTCAATCCAGGAAAATTAGATAATACAGGGACTTATATTACAAATGTATACAAGCCACATTTATACACACCATAAATATGATTCTGGATTAAAACAAGAAAATGTCACATTTTGTCCATTCATTGCACGTACCTATAGCCGAGAAAATAATTGCACACAGGAACTCATGATTCACTGCGCCATTCATTTAAATAAATGTTGTTGGCATTTGGTTTTTAGCGTGCAAAATGAAGGATTTTATTTCCTAGATCAATTCTTTCTTCAGTACACTGCCCATCTTTTCTTTCTCAAGAGTGAAACTGACCTTTTGGTTGAACTGTGATTGGCTCCTTCGAAAAGCAAACAGAACCATTAAAGTCTCAGTGAAAGAAAAGAGATGGACTGCTCCTGTAACATAAACCTACTGATGAAGACACTGCATTAGATTCATGAAGCAAATAGTTCAGCTTGTTTGGTTTGGTTTCATTACAAAAATGTTTATTATTATTTTTTTCTCAAGAAAGGCCTGAAAGGTTATTTTGAAAATCCAGGTTATTCATTTTAAATTCTTTGTTGGGCAATTGGAAAACTTTTGAGGTAAAATGCAAAGTACTTTTTCCTAAAAAAACAAACAAAAAAAAAACCATACACTTCTTCCATTTGAGAATTATGAAGCTCACTGTGCTCTTCGGAATCTTCAGTGCAGCAGAACTTATATTGTTGCGTTCCCCAGATCTGTGCCTTGCAACAATACTGCGCTTGAGCTCTGCAGGCACTTACTTTGAACTCATGGACTCGGTTTCTGCTCTGATATGCATTGTCAGCCATGACGCCCTCTATAGAAAAGTGTGTGCTGTTCCAAATTATATGTGCAAATACATATATTTGCCCCAAAACACATGTACTTTAAAACCAATGTTGCTAATGGTTTGCTTTCTGAGAACTTTGTTGGATATTGAATATGAAAATTATTTTGGTTTATTTTAAATGTATAAATTTTTATTTTTACCACTATCCAACCCAGACATTCGGGTTGCACAAGCCAGTGCACTCCTAGAGCCGGTCCCAAGCCCGGATAAATAGGGAGGATTGCGTTAGGAGGGGCATCCAGCATAAAACGTGCGAAATCAAATATATGGCTCACGAATCAGAAATTCATACGGGATCGGTCGAGGCCCAGGTTACCAACGACTGTGACAGGTATCGTTAGCCAACAGGGAACCGGTGGAAATTGTGCTACTGTTGGCCGAAGAAGGAGAAGAAGAGGAGGAAGACGTCTACAGAGACGGCAGGGAAAGGAGAAGTGTAGGAGAGTGGAGGTTCGGGTTGGTACTTTGAATGTTGGTACTATGACTGGTAGAGGGAGAGATTTAGCTGATATGATGGAGAGGAGAAAGGTAGATATGTTGTGTGTTCAGGAGACCAAGTGGAAAGGGAGTAAGGCCAGGAACATTGGAGGTGGGTTTAAACTGTTCTATCATGGTGTGGATGGAAAGAGAAATGGTGTAGGGGTGATTCTGAAGAAAGAGTACAGTAAGAGTGTAGTGGAGGTGAAGAGAGTTTCTGATAGGGTAATGAACATTAAGCTGGAAGTTGAAAGGGTGATGATAAATGTCATCAGTGCCTATGCTCCACAAGTGGGTTGTGAGATGAAGGAGAAGGAAACATTCTGGAGTGAGTTAGATGAAGTGGTACCCAGGAAAAAGATTAGTGATTGGGACAGACTTTAATGGGCATGTTGAAAGGGAACAAAGGTGATGAGGAGGTGATGGTCTTAGGGAGAATAATGTGAAATGATACATGGTTGTAGATTTTGCTAAAATGATGGAAATGGCATTGGTAAATACTTATTTTACGAAGAAGGAGGATCATAGGGTGACGTGTAAGAGTGGAGGAAGGTGCACACAGGTGGACTATGTTCTATGTAGGAGATGCAACCTGAAGGAGATTGGAGACTGTAAGGTGTTGGCAAAAGACAGTGTAGCTAGACAGCATCGGATGGTGGTCTGTCGCATGGTTTTGAAGGTGAAGAAGAGTGAGAACAGAAAGGTCAGACAGGGGCTCGGTGGTGGTGAAGAGGTGCTGGATGATTGGGCAACTACTGCAGAAGTTATAAGGGAGGCAGCTAGAAAGGTACTTGGTGTGACATCTGGAAAGAGAAAGGAAGACAAGGAGACGTGGTGGTGGAATGAGGAAGTGCAGGAGAGCATAATGAGAAAGAGGTTAACAAAACAGAAATTGGATCGACAGGGTGATGAGAAAAGTAGGCAGGAGTACAAGGAGATGTGTCAGCAGGTAAAGAGGGATGTGGCGAAAGCCAAGGAAAAGGCATATGAGGAGCTGTATGAGAAATCTGCAGGAATCAGTGGCATTGACCAAAAGACAGGAGGTGGAGCTGGAGGGAGCAGAGTTAAAGATGAGATTTTTATTGGACGAGAATGGACAGGATTAGAGACGAGGTTATTAGAGGGACAGCGCATGTACGACGTTTTGGAGACAAGTTAAGGGAGGCGAGATTGAGATGGTTTGGACATGTGCAGAGGAGGGACATGGGGTATATCGGTAGGAGAATGCTGAGGATGGAGCCACCAGGAAGGAAAAAAAGAGTAAGGCCAGAGAGGAGGTTTATGGATTTGGTGAGGAAAGACATGAATGTACAGTAGTTGGTTTGAAAGAGGCAGATGTAGAGGACAGAGTAGTATGGAGACGGATGATCTGCTGTGGCGATCCCTAATGGGAGCAGCTGAAAGAAGAAGATATTTTTACCTTTCCATTTATGGTTTTCATATAAAATGGCTAAGGTTATTAAAAAATTAAAAAAAAAAATCTTTTCATATTTAAATTACCTTACCATTCACAATATAAAAAAAGAATCATTGTGATATTATCTTTTTCTTTTTTTAACAGACAGGGTGATTTTTAAGCTGACAGGCAAAGTTGAGAAAGTTTATGTTTGTTTTTTGAAAAATGTGCTTTTTAAACTTGAAATGAATAAAATGCTCAATTAAAAAGTGAACTATAAAAAAAAAAAACCCATCTAGCCAAGAGAGATGCAGTGGGTCCGTGGCATATTAATTAGCTAAACCTCAAGAGTCTTCTGATAGAGGCCAGTATATTCAGTGGGATACAAAAAAAATTGCAATGGTAAATAAATGTACAACTTTCATGTTTCTGGCATTCCATAAAATCCACATTATCTACATAATAACCTTTTTCTCATTCTGTTCCTCCCAGTGACTGCATTATTTTTTTTTTTTACCCCAAGACTCTGAGATATTGTAATACTAACAATGAAAGCCAGAATATTATGAGCACCTTGTAAAATACAGAATAAAATCCTGATTAAAAAGGGAGATGAAACCCCAGTGGGATCATGCTCTAGTGAAGCCTTTTTGCTAAATGCAGTTCTGACACTCTTTGCCTGTCTCTTGTCATCTGAATTTGTCTGAGCTGCTTGGCCATCTGTCGTGTAGCCCTGCTTCAACCCCACCGTGCTCAGGACACCGGGTCTGTAATCAGCGCTGTTCCCTAAAGGATGAGGTTTGACCCACTCAGGTCTTCTACTGGAATCATAATAACCCTGATGTTAAGGCAGGGATAGACCAGGGACTGATACTTCTTTGTGGCTCTTGCCATGGCATTTTAAATGCACTCTACTGCGGCGATTAAAATTGTATTTATTTTTATTCTTTTTTTAAATAAAACAGTCCTGAACATCCATTATAATGACCCCCTCAGTACAAATGTATTTTTATTAGGTATTTATTATTCAAATCCACTATAAAATTCTGCCTATTTATTTGAGCCGTACACGCATTATTCTTGAACTTTCCAATGACATAATAATAACTTGTGGTTTTATAAGCTGGTGGTTTTATTCCTCATTTGCTAAGGTTGATATTAAAATAGTAACTCAGATGCCCAGGCCAAAATAACTGTAATGAATGCAACAGCTGCAAATAAATGACAAAGAAAATCACATACTCCATGGTTATGCTTCCACAGATCAAGAAGACTAAGAAACATATGTTCTTTTTGGAATAAATAAGTAATAGTTGTGGATTTTATTACAGTTTTTATTTTGCCTTTAGGTAAGTAATTTGACCGAGAATGAAGAAATACAAATTAAAACAACACAAAAAAAAGAAAATACCCCTAAATACCGCCTTATTCCCCTTATAGGGAATTGTTTTTATGAAGTTTTATGTTGAACTAATGAAATTTATTTATAAAAATATTATTATTAATTATAAAATGAAGTGAAATGTTAATACAGCACAGAAAGTAAAGAATGCAGTGATGTGTATCTTTAACTCAGCCTCTTTTTTGACATCAAAGGACACTTCAACCAATAAACAAGCACAGAAACTGTGCATAGGCTAGACTACTGCAGAACTGTATACTGTACAGTACACATACTCACTAATTGTGATACAGTTTACTGTATTTCTACGAATTTACACAAAATTCATCTTGCTATATTCTTGCTAAAGTTTTCTGTGTGTGTTTAAAGTGCGTGGGAGGATGATTTACGGCTTAAACAATAAAAAAAATGCATTTTCGGGGTGGCATCCGTTTATCGCGGTTTTTCGTTTATCGCGTTTTGGAACGTAACCACCGTGATAAACGGGGGATTACTGTATATATGTTTGTGCTTCAAATATTCTAATTTTGATTCATTTTTTATTTTATCATTTTTTTTATTCCGGTAGAAACACAGAGAACATCTGCGACTTTTGCATCTGGACAGTACCACTTTTGTGTGCACGTGTTTGTGCTGTCTTTTATGTTTTTTTGTGGGTTTTGTTTCCCAAAATATACACAAAATGGTAGCTTAATTTAAAACACCACAAAACTGCCACATTTGCATCTTTTTAGAAAATATTATTAGTTTATTCCAAATAATTTGACAATTGGATTAGAAATTCATAATATAAACTATACACTATACTACAAACTGAAGTGTCAAGTTAACAAATCCATATATACATTATTTGCTTATTTTATTTTTTATGAATTTCCTCCTTCACTACAGGTAGAACTTTAGATAAGTACTTTACTTAATTAAGATATTAAAATTTACAATAAAAATAAATAAATAAATAAATAAATTACATAAAACAAACGTCTTAAATAAGCCTGAACATTTTAATAATACCCTAAAACTTAAAAACCCCTGCACTTTTAAGTGTCTTCGTTAATTAAAATAAAGTGGGTTATGCAATAATAATTGGCATTTGGAAAATGATTTATGCAATACTCTTAATTAATAATGAAGATTTATTTTATAGCTCTAATTGCTGGGCACAAATATCCGTGCACTTCCTTTTCTTGTTTGATGCACTATACAGACATCAGCTGTCTAGTTCTCAGCAGGGAATCACCTTCTCCAGCCACTCCGATAGCAATCAAATCTACTGAGCTCTACTGATGTACTCGGCTCAATTCCCTTTCATAATTAAGTCTTATCCCTTGTGGTAGTCGTTCAAAGGCAAGAAGCCTTCATGACATCAGCGGACAAAATCAAGGCAATAATGCCCGTGACAATGACGTTAGTGCCGATTGAATGATCAGTACGGCTGGAGTGGATTGGAACCGATTTCACAACTTAGTAAACTTCAACAAATACTCACATGACCGTCGACTCGAGGAGATAAATACATAATTGCATATGGGTAGCACACTAAATAGGTTTCGGACACTATTTGAAAAAGCATAACTTAAATGAATATAGGTATAAGATAATGGCAGAATCATGTCACACTTCGACAATGACTCTAACTCCCAAACAACTACTGCGGTAATCCAACATGACTGACCTTGGAAGACAACACACACAATTCCACATTGAACATCCCTTGATTAATAATTGAGCACACACAATTGCACACACACTCACCATACACTGTATAGAAATTCTTCCACAACATGCATTTGCAAGAACTTTTTTGACATACAAAACCAAATTTTTCTAGTTTGTAACGCTATTCTCATATTTTTAGATTCGTCTCCCTGGTTTTTGATTCTTATTTTGCACCATGGATGCTGTTGGAACGTCATCTGAACCCTGCATGATTTCCAACTCTTCTTTCTGTCTCTTTATTTCTTATTGTTTTACTGAGACTGTTATTAAACTGGTCTTATCTGCACTTGCATCCTCCCGCGTTAGTGTGCATTACATGACAGAGCAGGTGTGGAGAAAATATATTTTGGTAATTTTGGTGACCAAGGGTGTAGAAGGTATTCTGATGAGGAGAACAGATGTTATAATGTTATAATGAAAAGTTGACACAAAGCTGCTTTACAAAGCTCCTGATCGAGGTTTCAGTTCCTTATGAGCAAACCCTAGGAAACAGTATCAAAGAAAAGCTCCATATGAACTGTGACATGATCTTAGGCCATATAACTCTAAAGTTTATGTGATATCCTTTTGTATGTGTATGCAGATTTTCTTAGAGTGCCATTCAGATTATTGAACTTACTTCATTGTAAATTAACATATTTTTATCCTAAATAGAAGTCTATTAACGTCAAATGTTTCAGCCAACCAACACACAGGAATCGGCAAAACACTGCAATCCCAGAACACAACGCAGCCTACAAACATGAAAGCCTCAAACTACAATTTCCAAAACACACAAAGACTCTGGGTGCATCTTAATCTGCTCTTTTGGCTTCCTTGTAAATCAGCATATAAACTCAATTTCCACTTACATGATTATGACTCAATGAATCAATTTCCAATTTACGTGATGATGTAGACAAGATTAAACTTCCTCCTCAGTCATTGTAAAACATTAAAATTTGAATGTCAAATAAATTTGTTAGCTCAGTTTTTATAATAATGTTTTAAGTAGGATTGTAAGCTACCTAGTAATTAAAAGGTAGTTGCCTTAAACTAACTGTATGCCAGACATCAAATAAATGTTAAAAGTCACTAATGGAAGTAATCATTTGAGAACTACAACAATGATCACAATCTACTGACATTTTGAGCTGAGAGGATGTTTGATTCTGCCTTGTTTAGTTGTTTGCCTATTACTTGACTATCATTGTTTCCTGTTTCAGACTGTGCCAAACATATTGGATTTGTTTCCAAGCTTTCCTTTTTAAAGCTGTTATATACTGTGTGTCTCTGCCACCTGACAGAGAAGAAAATCAGGGCTAGAAATTATATTTTTTTTCTTTGCTGTCAAAAGCAACAGACCATTTAACAAAAAAAAAAGATGGTATAATTGAAAAAAGAAATGGTCCAATTAATAGAAACTGAAAAGCCCTGGTTGTAATGATCACATTATTTATTACAAAAGGCTAATCATTTCGCAAATATGTCTTCAGCCTTCATAACCAGACAACTGATTCTCTTCTCCTGCTCCAGCTTTTTAGCATTGTATTTAAGTTTGACGTCTTGCTGATATATCATGAAGGATAAGCTGACAAAGCACTCATGTAGCATGCTTACAGCTCACTTTAAGTTAATTTTACTCATTAATAATGAATTGTTAATAGATAAGTAATGTCCATGAAGCAAGGGTGAGTCTTGGGCTAAACTCTTTATCTGTAATCTTTTAGGCGCCATATGCAGAGTTCAGTTAAGCATAAGTCGTGAGAAGTTCAAACCAAAAATTACTGATTTAAGTTTTTACATTTTTGATTTAAGTCCTACTTTAACTGTAGCAACAACAATAATTAAATTTTACAATTTAAAAACTTAATTTAATATAAATTTGTACAGCACTTTCAACAATAGACATTGTCCTACAAACCTTTACAAAAATATGTTGATTACATCTACCGTATTTTTCGGACTATAAGCCGCTACTTTTTTCCCACATTTTGAACCCCGCGGCTTAAACAACGAAGCGGCTAATTTATGATTTTTTTCCTGCGTTTTTCCCGGTTTCACAAACTTCAAGCCAAAAAACTGAACCCCATAACATTAGACTAATGACTTTTCCGAACGGAAACGAAAAAACGCACCTCACCTGTGTTCTGAGCTGCACGGCATCGGGAGAAAAAACTTCCATCGGGTGATTTTTAAACGCACGACGATGCCAAAAGATAAACTCCCGAGAGAAATAGTTGTGAAAGGAAGGAGGAAGACAGTGAACAATGACTTTCATGGTCAGCTACTGTTTAGATACAAGCCGTTGTAACACGTTGAGTCTGTGTGAAGGGAGAGCTCGCTTCTGGCAGGCTAGTCCCAAAATACCGCTATGCTCCTAAAGGAAGCGCAACATATTTCACCCGTTACACCGTGTGTAACGTGTCTTTCGTTAAAGCCTGTGTAAAGTACATTAGTGTAGACATATGTAGACATTATTTATGTTAAAAATATAAATATTTGTAAAATTCAGTGGGTGTGGCTTATAGTCCGGAAATTACGGTAAACATTCTGATCTTATAAATTAGTCTCTATAAGTTTATCCCTTATAATTATTGAGTCAGTGGTGACAGTGGCAAGGAAAAACTCTCTGATGGTATAAGAAAGAAACCTTGAGAGGAACCTGATTTAAAAGGGATCCCATCCTCAACAGGGTGACACTGAATGTCAATTCTTTATAGTTTTATACTAAAATGTTTCAGCTGTGGAAACACTGGTGCCAGTTATGGAAATTAACACATTGTCTTCTATTATGTGGATCTTTTGTCTCAGTTATGCGCAATTTTGACCTTGAGCTTCCATTTTTTTTCCTTTTCCTCAGACTACTTAAAGTAATCTGTCCATTGTATATAATATTATATAATAACACTTTGCTGTAACATAACATTCCACAGAACATCTGATTCTATCTCATAGGTCAGTGAGTCAGACGCAAGATTTATATAGTTTTAAATGGCAAGAAGGATTTTATACAAATGAAGTAATACGAAAGGCTATGACTATTAACATTCTCATTTCTTTAACTTTGAAATGTTCAAACATTTTCAGTTTGGATGACTGTGGGACCATAGTGCTTAGAGGCTGTTTTCTTTGAAAGTTGAAGGGTGCTTTCATGTATGAAATTGTGTCCTGGTGCAGTTCAGTGCGTAATATTTGCATTTCTTAATAATAAAAATGATTTCTTTTTACAGTAAAGATGGTGAGATGACTTGTTCAGGGTTGTACTGCAAACATTTCAAGCTGTTGGGTTTAAATTCTTTCTTACTCTAAACATAGACCTATTTAAAAACATACAGTATTTAAAGAAAGTCTTTTGATATGTGGGCAACTTGTTGGGGATATCTGCAACATCTACTTCATGATTGATTAGCAAAGTGTCAAACCAGAATGGACCAACACACATATTAGGTAGTAACCATACTTAACAGCACATTGTAAATCACCATGTTTGCTTGTTCTATGAACATTATGGGTCTGTCCATCCTATAATGTTCCTCTAATATTAATGACCATTAGCCGGATATTTGGGGGTGGGATGGCTTTCCTTCCACTGACGCTAATGGCAATTGATCATAAAATCCTGTAGGGATGTAAATGCATCCATCATCTTCCAAATTTTTTTTTTTTAGCCATTAGATTTGACTCAAAACATCAAGCCCTGGCAAAATAAATAAAATCTACCTAATGTTCCAAGTCTGAAGTATCTGTTCTGTCACACAAATATTATAATGCAATGGCTTAAAAACATTAGGATAAGATGAGAAGCCAGAGAGTACTTACCAGCAGCCAAGTGCTTGGTTATGAGCTGTCAAAATGAGAACAAAGAGCAGTGAAAACAGCAGTGCTTTTTGAGGCTAAATGAGAACCAGGTGTGTAATTGAGCAACCATTAAAAAAAAAAACGTCTATTGAAACAAAACCTGATGGATTTGCAAGGATTTCTGGCATTTTTCTGGCAACCTTCGAAATGTTATGATAAGTCAAATATATGTAATAAGAAAATGTTCTATGACCGGTGGCTGTGATATAGCTGATGCAAAGTGATAAAACATGCTGTAGCATCATGCTCAGTGTTAAGTGTGCTATTCCATAGCAAGTGTCTATTACAACAATTATTACTAATATTATACTATACAGGAAATATAAAATAATTACAATGCATTTAGAAACAAATATACAGGGTTTCACTTTTTCCACATTTTGATATGTTAGAGCCTTATTCCAAAATGGAATACATTCTTTATTTTCCTTAAAATTCTACAAACGGTACCTCTTAATGACAACATGAAGGAAGTATGTTTAATTTTAAATAAATAAATAAATAAATAAATCATGTACATTATTTGTATTCACAGCACTTGCTCAAAAAATTTGTTGAAGTACCTCCGGCACTGTCAGGGAGACTCCTGCTTCTCCTCTCATGCGTGCCCCACCCGCAAGGAGCGCATATAGGTGGTCATACTAACCACCTACACCTGGCACTCGTTACCTGCTGCTATTTAAACCTCTCACTCTCTCTCACTCGCCGTCCGTTATTGAACTTTATGCGTTTATCTCGTCGGACTCTTCGATCTCTCTACGGCCGCGCTTTCACCCAAGCGCACCTCGGATACCTCACCCAACTGTGCGCTCTATCCAGGACTGTGTGGACCTCGCTCCTCCTTTAGTCTTCTCTCTACCTCTCGCTGCCGTTTCTCCCTGCCAACCCAGCTTGCTTCCTGCCGTATTTGTGTACTGTATGTTGTTTCCACATTAAAACCGAAGCGAACTGCACTCCGGTTTCCGCCTCCATTCTTCGCTGCATAACAGGCACCAATTACAGCCTCAAGTCTTTTTGAGTTTGATGCTACAAGCTTGGCATACATCTTTTTGGGCAGTTTCTCCCATTCTTCTTTGCAAAACCTCTTAAGCTTCATCAGGTTGGATGGGGAGGGTTGGTGCACAGCCATTTTCATCTCCAAAAATGTTCAACCTGGTTAAAGTCTGGGCTCTGGCTGGGCCACTCAATGACACACACACAGAGCCTGTAGCCACTCCTTTGTTATCTTGGCTGTGTTCTTAGGGTGATTTTCCTGTCAGAAAATGAAGCGTTTCCCCAGTCTGAGGTCCAGATTGCTCAGGAGCAGGTTTTCATCAAGGTCGTCTCTGTACACTGCTGCATTTATCTTTCCCTCGATATTGACTAGTCTCCCAGTTCCTGCTGCTGAAAAACATCCCCACAGCATGATGCTGCCACCACCATGCTTCACGCTCAGTTTGGCCTGGCTGACTGCTCTAGGAAGAGTCCTGGTGGTTCCTCTTGGCTATAAAATTGAAAAATGTGCAGGAGCTGTTAAGTAAGTACAACAAATATGAGGTGGTATCAAAAAGTTTCGAGACTAATGGTGCTAACAGGTGCTATTCTGACCACGTCTGCAATTTCATCATGGAGAGCAAGTTAGAACAAAGAAGAAACATGAAATTCTGGATAAAACTGGGCAAATCTGCCACAGTGTCATACATGATGACATACAGCGATACTGCAATGAGTTGTCCCGGGTGTTTTGAGTGGCGCACCCTACAAGAATGGAAGAACATCACTGAAGGATTAAGAGAGATCGTTCAACTAACTTACAAAAAGTTTAAACCATTTGGCAACTTGTGCATGATGATCGTCGGAGAACATTCAAAATGATCTCACTTCCGCACGCACCCTACTTGCCAGATTTGGCACTTGTGGACTTCGCCCTCTTCCCTAAAATGAAGATCCAGCTCAAAGGTGTGGAGATCCAGCAGGAAAAAGGTGATTGACACACTTTGAAAAGAAGACTTCCAGGACAAATTCCAGAAGTAGCAGGAACACTGGGAATGCTGTAAATGTAAATAAATAAAGTACTTTCTTGTAAACAGAGCATTCCGAAAGCCAGTGGAAAATATTAGACAGTAATTCAGAGAAGGATAAGCCGTAACCTGTGTGGAAGTTTTTGAACATTATGATTCAAAGCTCAGCAAATGAAGCTTGAATGAGATTGTTTTTGCCAATCTCGACTGTGTTGTTGTCTTCCTTCGGCTGAGGCTTTATTTTGGTCTGAGAAGATTGCGAAAGAACAGCAGCCGCTCAACAACTTGCAGTGACAACAAAGACACAGTGTTTCATTAGGAGCAGGCCTACAGCCATAAGATCACTCACAAAGTTCATCTGCACTATATCTCAATGCGATGTCTGGTGAAATAATGCAGGAAAAAGAGTGGCAAGAAAAACGAACTTAAACACCCAAGATGGAGTCAGTTATAGCATGAGAAATATTTCAAATCAAATCAAATCAAATCTAATTTTATTTGTCACATACACATGCTTTTTACGACGGTCCGGCATGAGGGAATAGGATGGGGAGAAAAATTAAACAAAGAAAAAGAAGGCAGATAAATAAAGTATAAAATTATATCAAATATAAGAATATATAAAGATATATATGAGAAAAAAAGGTGTATATACAAAAGGTGCTTATGGCAGTAAACAATTTAAGGTGGTTTATGTGGATGTCCTTAAAGTGTCTGTGTGCGGTATGGTGTTGTATAAAAAATTAATAATGCTCATTAATGAATTATTATTTCTTTTGTTTAATGCACCCAAAGTTTTTTCGCAACAACTTAGTAAAGCTAAAATATATCAAATGTTGTGAGGCTAAAAGAGGATAAATGCTGTCTGCTTTTACAGTTGTGAATGCTATTGCAATGATACAGTTAGATTACTATGTATCTGAATGCTTTCACACGAAGTCATTTCCCCTTGTACTTTTTTTTAATGATCTTTTACCGGGTAAACAGTTTTAGCATAATTCTAGGCAGATGACAATTCTCAGCACACTTCTTTTTGCACATCGATAGCACATTACCAGTGCATTATTATATCGATACTACTCAGCAATCAGCGCCATTTTAAGGCATACGCAAACTATTAGGTTAAATTAATAACTAAATTATTTACCTGTTTAATATACAGTAAATGTATACATACTTGAATTCAGGCAATTTCGCAATGATTACTAAACGTGTCTAAACTTTTTTATGGTAGCTTGCGAATGATTTGTTATGGTGTCTGGGTGGAGCCATTGTGGTGGGAGGGTGGGGCCAGGGGTGATGTGGGAGTGGGGGATTGGGAATAGGAATCTCACCAAAAAAGACTGGAAACGCTGGAAAGGCCCTGTCAGCCATCAATCTGCATGAATTTTAAAGGGAGTTATCAAATGTTGAAGCCATTTCTATCTAAAAACAAAAAAACAAAACAAATCATGTACATTTAGCTGTAAATGTATTCTGCAATACAAAAGAAGATTCAGAAGACTTAGCCTTAGGGTAAGTGATGCCAAAAATAAACATAAATAAACTAAGCTTTTTTAATGTGTCTTCACTATTGCATACAATTGGCAGAAAAATACAATCATTTTCCTTTCCAAGGGCATGACTCTTAAAAAATAATTCAAATTAATTTTGATATTCACAAAGAGCTTTCTGATGTCTGATATCTATAGCCAAATATATTATGCTTTCAATGGTCTTTAACAACAAATCACTGGTCAAAAAAAATAAGCAGGATTCAATACATGAATACAGCAATTTATTACAGAAAAGCTTTTTTTTTTTAACTGTCTAGGTCTTGTGGGTAAACTAGCAGAGGGCTTTTTACAGAATAAATAATCAATGTTTTTGTATTCAGTGGAGATGAACTTACAGATTTGAAAGATTTGGTAAATGATTCTTTTTTTATAATAATTTGTGCCCACGGCTATGTGTTAAATTTTACATCAAACTAGCTGCTCTAGCTTTTCCCCAAACAAATCGTTTGTCAGAAATCTATCTAGATTTAAACAAACAGGCAAAAAAAAACTTGAGTATGAGATAGATATTACTTTTGATTTCTTTCAATTTTTAAGTCTTGAATGTAAGCTTGCTTAAAAACTTTTAGAGTAAGAAGAGTCAATGTTGCTCCATTCGCTGTTGATAAACTTCTAACAGTTGATGAGGAGTTGCAAACCCAGACACGTGTTGAATTTTACCCATATGAATACATTGAATCCAACAAAATGACTCCAGCTTGTAAATATATCTCTCAGACAGATTATATAAATTCAACATACATCTGATGATCCTCTTAAAATAAAGTGTTCAGCCAAATCCTTACTGATGTTAACTTTATTACAGTTGTTTTTAAATATTAATGCCATATAATTTACTTTGATATGCAACTGGAATACTTGTATTTTAACCTCATGCTACTTATATGACACAAGTACACTTTTTATCCTATCATTACTATGCAAGAAACATCTGAAAGGGATGAGGTTATACAGGAAGGAAGACATGCCTTGGGTAATGGTAATTCTGAAATGGGGTATGCACCAAAGCTATTCACGCTTTATGTCGGTGATGATGAACAATCCATTATGACCTTATACAATATGCAACAAATCTTATAATCATAAATGTGCGTGAACTATAATCCTACTGGATACGCTCATCACTTCTGCTTGTAAATCTTCAGAAGTAAACAGAACTTCACTGACATTGGCTCTGTTTTCTTTTTGCACAGAGACTTGCAGGTGAAGGATAGAACTGCAATAAAGGTACAGATCTGAGCAGTGAAGTGTTAATTGGACTCGGCAGGACTCGACTGTGGTTCTTGAACATTCCTGGGGTTTGAACTTTAACCACTAAGCCATAAGTACTTTCAAGAAAATGTGTTTTTTACTGAATCAGAACCAGTATCATTTGCATGGTAAATTAAACATCTACCACTGAAAAAACGACTATTATTTTCATTAAATGCTCTCGTGAAGTGTGCTGTGAGCTTATACTAGCATGATTTCTCTGGAAAATTATCTGGTCTGAATAGTAAATTTAATATCACAATCCTGCCAAGAGCCAAAACCATGCAGTGACATGAATTATAGTCCCCAGACTTAGGAGCGAGGACAGAAAAATGCCAATTTGTGCCACACCTTATAAAAAAAGACATGACATTGACATGAATAATCACATGAGTCACATATGAAAATTTGTTTTTGCATGCCATAACCCATGACTCATTTATTTTCCTTTTTTTCATACCAGATTTGTTTTTCTCATTCTTTTTTTTTTAGTTTATTTATTTAAAGCTTGACACAATTTATTTATACATTTTTGCATGTAAACTTGTCATTATTTAATCGTTTTCTCATGATATTCAACACCCGATTCATTTTGTCATAATGAAGCATAGATCAGATGCAAGTGCAGTGAAAAAAAACACCAAACCAAATGAAATTAAACCAAACACAAAGCAATAAACAAAGTAATAATTGTGTGTCCTGTGTGCAGAAATGTGACATGGGACTTACAGTAGCAGTTCATTTTATTTTGGAAAATATAGTCCCTATCCATAATCCTGAAACATTTAAATTCATATGTGTGGTTTTTTTTTCCACCAGTATTGTGTTTATTAACAAATGCATGCAAAACAGATAAAGAATGATTCCTATAGGATTTCTTTAAAGGTTCCCTGATCAAATGCTTCATTAATTTCACATCAGATCTTTTATACACGATTCAGTTATATTCACATGGGATATTTTTTTGTACATTATTCATTCTTTAAACATGATTTTTCTTTTTACCTGATTCTCTATTTTTTTGTTCAATGTCATGTCCTTACTGGGGTTCCCATGTGTAATTTTACATGTAAAATTACTATTACTCCTATCACTCCCACCATCGCATATAAAAAAAAAATAAAAAGCTTGCATGTATGTTGTTTTATTCCACAGGCTTCTACAGCTCTGCACTCTCTTCTACCCTTCCCAGTAGCCATTCTGCAAATGCAATTTTCACTTCCACATGAAACAAATAAAGCCTTGAAAGAGACACAACTTGAGCCTTTTGTTTGTTGAAATAATGTCATCGCACCTCTAGGGAGGCTGTATGGCTCTCACAGGAGGTCTGGACTCACTGCATGAACTGAGTTCCCTGGTCCTCCTATCCATCCTCCAGCAGTGACACAGGAGCAGATGGCATGAGTCTTGGATGCCCAGTGCCACACACTCTGAGTAATGTTCTCTCACAACACCCATGATAATAGCATAGCTTTGTCTTTCTCATTGGGGCAGACTGGAAGAGCTGTCGTTGGGGGAATTTACAGGCTCAGATTAGTACAAATAGCATTTAGTAATGTGTTTGGGCTCGTAAGCCAGGTGTGCAGCTTGTTTGGAGAGTCATGGTCTTTTTTTTCACCTTGTAACTCAGCCAGAAATGTGAGCATTTGTGAAATGTCTATAAAAAATGTTTTATAAGAGTTAATTTTATCAGAGACACAGTATTAAAAAAATCATTAAAAGCATTATTGGATAGATAGATAGATAGATAGATAGATAGATAGATAGATAGATAGATAGATAGATAGATAGATAGATAGATAGATGTGTGGGAACCTCCTTTGTAACTGGTCTACATACTAATGGTAAAGTAGTTTGGTTGAATTTAGCAATGCACTACATTTCCCATAATCCGCTGCACTAATTCTTGTCACATGTGATGCACCTGTGTCTGTATCTGGGTTTTCTGCTCATTAACACTGGTTGTTGTTGTCAATTTGCTTCTCATAGTTCTGGTTATGGTCTTTCTTTATTTTATTAGTTTGACACTATAAATAAATAAATCTGCACTTGAATCTGTATTCCATTTTTTGTCAATAGTGTAGAACTTGACATGATTGTGCCAAGTGGGTGGAGCTTAAGCCTTTAGATATTTCTCTAGTCACAAGATATATATAAAAGTAAACACGTTACAGGTATAGTCTGTATGAAAAATGATTGATGTAAAAAAATGGACTGTTTCTACCTATAAAGAAGATATACTATACAGTAGTGTATGAGAACCCTCTCCCTACAAATGAAACTTATATAGTAGTAAAGTATTTTATTTATTATTGCTGTATTATATAAAATTGCTTGAGTAATTTGTTTTACTGTAGAATATCAGTAGCACACACCAAACAGTCCCAGTAAAATCTGACGTAAATAATGTGAAATTACATCCTGTGTAAGCTGAAAACAAATGCTGGAGATTCTTCAATAAGACCTTTCGAGGCAGAAATGGAAATGTGATTCCTGACTCACCAGGTCTTAGTCCATCTGCAAAAAAGCACTCAACAAACTGTCTCTTGGAGAGGTTTAGCAAACAGGCTTTATTAAAATGAGACGAGAATAGTAGGGTTCCCTTGTAAACAGCCTCCTCCAGCCAGAAAAATGGCACCGACCCTTCATTATCCACAGCTGTGCCAACAACGTCAAACTGATTCCCCAGACTGTTTGATCTGATTGCTGCAGCTTATTATCCAGTGAGGAAAACGCTAGACATCCAGCAAATAAGGCTGAAACCAGGGTGCCACTTGGAAGAGACAATAGAAGGTCATGTTGGAACTAATGGCACAACTACTTTCTTCTTAACAGTAAGACTATGATTTGCAATGCAATGTTGTACAATAAAACATGCCCGACCTGACATTTACAAGCAGCGAAGTGTCAAAACAGCAGCGGAGGACATTCTGCTAATATGTTGTTAGCATAGCAACAATGCCAGCCAATCTCATAGCTTTAAAAAGTAAACTGTACCACCTACACCTCTGTATTCCTCCAAGTAAATTACTGAGACATAAAATTCCATTCCATTTCATCTCTCCGATTGTTTTCCAAATGTCTTGTAGTCCACTTAAACTAAATCATACCTGGTTCATGTTGTGCTCCCATGAAAAAGCAAAAATGTAGACCATTCGGAAAAATAAAATGTCATAGTTAATAGTCTGGCAATTTTACTCGCTTTAAACTGCTGGCAACTAGCTTAGCAACATTATCTCTGTTGCTGGAAAGCATTATATCAATGTTAGTAAATGCCAATTAACTTAATATTGCTTGAATACTTTTCTGGGAAAATGTTTTTTATGTCACATACTGTATTCCTTAGAAAACAAGTGTTTCCAAAAATGTTCCTTGGCCATACACACAGATACTTAGTCTTTCAGGAACAATCAAGACCATGGATACATAGTATAAGCATGGAAGCAATGAGCAAGTTAAAAAAGCAAGGACCATCTGGGTAAAAATAAATAAATAAATGAATAATTTAAACTCTTGCCACTGCAGTACTGCTAGCAACTAGTTTTGCTGGATCCCCTAGTGATATTGTAGAAGTTGAAGAGTCTTGTCTACAAATGTGACAAATATCCATTTGCTGGCTTTTTATGATGCAAAAAGTCGGTCTGACATTAGACTGCTTAAAGCTGTCCTTAAAATTTGAATTGAAATGCCATAGAAAAAGGTTTGTTGTTGCTGTACAGTCTGGCTTTACAATATGAGTATCAGTTAATTGCATATTGCTTTAATTATGACCCTCTCAAGTTTCAAATGTTTCTAAAACTGGTCCCTAGGTATGGTCACCTGATCCGTGGACCTCCTGAACCAGAATTGTTGTAGCCATGAGGAAGCTATGGACCTTATGGGAAAAACATTACAACCCCTGTCCTGCTTGCAGCTAGTTTGGCAATACCACCACAGTCTTTACTGAACCTCTGCAGAAAGCTTATAAACTAAGTAACTTTTCTCAATATCTTACCATTTTTTTTACTTCTTAGACCAATATAAATGTATAATAGTGAATTTGAATTTGCTTGAATTTTATTTTAAAAGAATAGCTTATAGGTTTTTATTTGTTACACAGAAAACAAGTAGTTCAGAAATTGGTCCTCAGGTATCCCCAGATGGTCCACAAATCTGCAGTCCCCATGAAACCAACATTCAAGACTATGCATACCTGGGGCAGGTTTGGGAGCCATGAAGAAGGAAAAACTTAGACCATATGGAAGGAACAAAACAGTGATACTGGAACCCCTGGAGAAATTGAAGTATTTTAATAGTCTCACATTGTGTCTACCAGTGTGGCAAATATCCATTCGTGGACTTTTATGATGCAATACAGATGGGCCATTAGTGAAATCCGATGCTCTACAGTCCACGAGTAAATGTCAATTAAACTGCTACTGCTTGAATTCTAACATGGAAAAGTAGATTTTATGTCTTGCTTTGTTGTTCAGAAATTTCCAAATGGTCCACAGATCCTTAGTGAAGCCGAACTAAACTATAAAATACATAAATACCTGGTTCAAGTGTGGTTGAAGAGTGGAAGGAAGAATGTAGACCCTACGGAAAGAATGCATTATCACCCCAGTGATGCAACTAGTTTGGCAACATTATCCTAGAGTCATGGACATTTCAGTGATACTGTATTGTAGAAATGTAAAAGAATTGCTTATCTATGCAGAAAAATATTTATTTAGGGCTTTCAAATGTAATACACTTAGGCCAAATCGGCATCCTGTTGCTTAGCAGTCTAGCTTTTCAACTGTAAGGGAAAATATTCTTTTAAGTTTTGTATTATTGTTCAGAAAACAAGCTTTTCCAAAACTGGGTCTCAGGTTTTCCTAGACCAGGGGTCACCAACCTAACTGAGAGCTACTTCTTGGGTACTGATTAATGTGAAGGGCTACCAGTTTAATACACACAGTTTTCAGTTTGATCTGAAATAACAAATTTGCTAAATCTACCTTTTATTCTATGTTATTATTAATAATTAATTATATTCATCTATGTGAAGACACTGATCATGTTAATGATTTCTCATAATAATTATCAACAATGATTTAACAAAGTAGGAAACAGCTATTTTTAGAAAAGGCCCACGGGCTACTCATGTGGTCCTTTGCGGGCTACCTGGTGCCAACCACGTTGGTGACCCCTGCCCTAGACGATCCATTGTCCACCTGCATTAAACCACAAAGATCCAGCAGGTGTATGAGCTGGAAAATGTGGATCCTGTAGGCTTCCCAAAGGTGTGGTTTAGGTAATACTGCCCAAGCCTCTAATCTGGCAATGTTAAACCGACATATCTGGAAACCCTGTAGATATCAGTTCAATAATGAGTAATGGATTTTTTTTTTTTTGACCAAGCATATAATCCTGTTAAATGATAATTATGCATGATGCAAAAATCTTTCACAGTCTACCACTGTGGGAAATATGCATCCTCGTACTTTTATTACACCAACCTGACTGAAAGTGTATTCTTCAAAGACTCTTTTTGGTAGCAACTGCCTCAAAGAAAGAATATAAAACTGTGTAGGAAAACTACTGTAGAGTCACTTAATGTGTGTAAACATCAATTAACTGAGTAATGCTTAGATTCTAAACACAGAAGGCAGCTTTTATGTGTTAAATCATTACTTAGAATACATAATTAAGGGGTATAGCTTCAGTAATTGTGGTCTAAGATTATTTTAGTAAGTCAGCTATATTATAGTAGCCTACTGTGTATGTGTTACTTTTTATTCGTTCTTCTTTGCTTCTTTACACCGCATTTTCTTTTCTTACTTTGACCTGGCTTAAAAGCAAGTGATTGAGTTTAAAGTGGTGGAGTGAGATGCGACAAAAAAAGTTGTGGTCACTTCTATTTAAGAGGTTTGTGGCTATTTTAGTGATAAACGGTAAATAATTTAGATTCACTGGAGTTCAAAAAATCAACAAGAAACTGCTTTATACCCTAAATTTCTGAATAAATACGAGGCATGTTTTGAGCAACTCTGAAAATGAGACTTAAGGAATTCTTTACATAAAAAAGAGACAAAGACGTCTATGACACATCCACTTTATATTTTGTCGAAATATAATATAGTGTCGAAGTATGCCAAGGCCATTTCCTAGCCAATACTAATTTTTATCAAACATTCTTGGCTTTAAAGTCATTTATTTTATTTTGCTGTCAAATGGGGAAAAAATGTCGTGTATTTAATTTTATATTTGCTGTATTTACCAATAAATTGAGTGAATCTTATTATGCAAAAGATTCTTTATATCTTGAAAAATATTCTTTTTATCTTTTGTTTTTAAGATCTTTAAAAAATTTAAACATGGCTGTTCAGAACAATTAGTGCATGCAAATTCCTCAATGTATAATGTCTTTCCAGCTCTCTATGCAGCTAATCTTTCTCAATCACCCCCAAGACGCCCACTTACTACATGCACAATTTATCAGATTGCACGAGTATATTAGCACTCTTAATTTGGGATCGTGGTAAATCAGAGCCTCAGACATTTATGATGCATGAATGGACATTAAATTAATGACTCGCATGTTGACGGATGCAAATGATGAAAAATCCGGATGATCCGATAGTCCAGTGCAAGCAATGGTCCAAACAATGAATTTTTGGTAGCTTACTTGCAAAAAAAATGTATTATTATAAAAAAAAAAAAAGAATAAAAAATCATGAATTAGTGGCAATAGATGGCAAAGATTTTATAATTAATGTTTTACTTCTTTGTATTTTTCATTTATTTCCCTTCAGTTGTGTGATGCAATCTGATGTTTATAATCTGAAACAAATGTATCAGTTATTTGGATTGGAACTTTTATAAAGGTTATAAATGTAAAACCTTTTAACATTTTATAAATTTACTTAGCTGTTTGTGTGTTTGCATAATTTTAAACATTTATTTTAGGTATTATTATTATTATTATTCATTTATTTATTCATTTATTTACATAGATGCTTCTTTTTTTTTTTCTTTTTTTTTAAACCAATTTAGGTCCTTATAACTATAAAATTATTTAAAAAATAAATCTGTGTCCAAAGTAAGATGTAAAAAAAAAAACTGTCTATAAGGACAAAACATGTTTTATGGTTCACATCCATACCAGTACTGATAATAAATTGAGTAAAGAAAAATGTAAATATTAGTTGGAGCATTACTGAACATCATATTTCCATCATGTTTCCGCAGGTCAAGCATGTTTCTCTCACACGTCATGTGAGAGTTTCAGGGTTTAAAATCCCCGTTTCCTGGGATAGCCTTCAGGTTTACCTGTGGTCCTTTATAGGAAAAGGGGTCAACAAATTGAATGTGTAGATGCTTCCACAGTTTCCACAGTGCCAATAAAAAGCACTTTTGCTTATGCAGCTCATTCTTAATATCTATTTGATTTTTTTTAAATAAATAAAACCAATAATTAGCTCTAATAGGTTTCTTATGTATGAAGTAGAGCAAGTTTTGTTTCTCTTTCATTACATCTGAATGTGCTTAGTAATGATTTTTTTTCTTTTCTTGATGTTTACTTGAGCTGTATGAAGATGCTGGAATCTGATTTTCATCTGTTCATTAACATGACAGGCTTACTGTACCTTACACAGTATTACATGGTATTGAATGTGTAACTAAAAGATCAATATCGATTTAATATTCAAATAAAAAAAATATTCACATTTATTATTATTAATAATAGTAGTAGTAGTAAGTCACACATTATTATGTCAACGTTCTTGTACAATATAAATGATGCAGAAAAACAACTGATATCTCTCAAAAATGGAATAGTAATTGGTCAGATTATGGATTTTCATCAGAATAATAAATAAAATTGAACGGGTAGCTATAAAAAAAAGCCACTGCTGAGCTGCTGCTGTCTCTTACAGAACTTTTCAAAGAATTGCTCAATTTAAATCTGGATTTCTCAAATGCAATGGGCTCAAAAATATTGCACATAAACAGTTTAACTCACTGATAGATAAACTTCAGAATGGTTGTTAAATGGTCACCCTGGTCAAACAAAACTAAAATCATCATGGGGGTGGAAGAGTAATACTCTATATTGCGCTACAATATTGTGAAGCAAGATGCGGGTCCATTTAGGGTCATCAATGACTCATTGGTTGCTTTTGCATAAAAGTAAAAAATCATGGTTTGGTCTTCCTCATCTTCTGACCTTAATCCTAATGAGAACCTGTGGAATACCCTTAGGAAGATATATAATGGTGGGTGGCAATATACCATGAAACAGCCCCTATGGGAGGAAATAATGGCATCATTCAATAAACTACAGCCAGAACTATATATCAGAATCAGAATTGTATTGATCCCATAGGAAATTGTTTGGTTGCAGTTGCTCATAGCCAAAGATCAAAGTGAAGATTTTAAGTTCTACATCTATTAAGGTATATATTAAGTGAAATGAAATGTGTAGCAGCATGAAATTAAATGTTTGTAGCAGCAGTGAAAAAAAGATGGCAGAGAAGTCAAACTATAAATAGTATTATATTAAAAATAATAGTTATAAAAGTTATTGCACATGTAACTAATTATTATTATTGCACCGATATTATTTCACATATTGCACATAATTAAAGGTATTAACAATAAATATATATATATATATGGAATTTTAAATTTTTTAAATGTTCTTTTTACAATCATATTTATGTTTTCAATGTGGCAAACATGACATATTTCTGTTCTCACTTCATAATGCATCATTGTATGCATCATTATCTGACTGCATTCTGTGTAATTATTTGGAACAAACATTTTATGGCTGTTTTGAAATATTAATAAGTCTCTAGTCATTACTTCCACATTATGACATAATTGTAGAAGATAAAACGATCTCAATTAAACTAACTCTTTGTGAAAATAATGGCATAATAATTTGGAATATAGTGTATTCTATCATTAGAGTCTTTATTAATTTATTACTTGACACACAATACACACTTCATTCCTTCCTGTGCTTAGTTCTAAGCTTTTAAAAACTATATGATGGACTTTTTTTAAGGCTTTTAAAACTCACATATAGTATGAAATTATAAGTGTAATTTTCATGTTTATTTACAGCCTTAATAGCCATAGACTTTAAAGATTTGCAGCCAATCATGTTTTACGCTGCATTTTCCAGCAAAATCTTGACACTCTTACGTGTTTTAGCAGGATCTATGATCCCAATTTCACTTCCTCGCTGCAAGTATATAAGCTTTAATGGGTTTCACTTGTTCATTGCAAAGTCTTTACACTTCTCCTGTTGTCAATTTTCTGAGCCTTGTTTATCTTTTTTAGGGTCCGTTAGTTGGTTGTTTGGTTGGTTGTTTGGTTGGTTGTTTGGTTGGTTGGTTGGTTGGGTGGGTAATAAAATCATTGCACAACATAGTCAGCATCAGCTTTTATAAACAAATAGGAATGAAATACTTAAAAATTACAAGCCATGAAATGAAACAAGGGTTGTTCATGTATAAATAGCTCATGGCAAATTATCTTTTTTTACTTCCATCATTGGCATCTTGGTACTAATTCCTTCATTATATGACTACTTAATATCCTGTATGTTGTGGATTATGATGCCACCCTGAGAGACTTTTTGCCGTTCGATTGACTGGTTACAAATTGCCCCCTGGCTTTGCAGCACATCATTAACCAGCTCACTTTGCCAGGTCAACACAACAGCAAACACCATTTTGAATCATCGGTTGCTAAGCACTGCGTGTGTGGGCAGGTTGCTAAGAGCTGTGAAGACAGCCAAGTTCACAGCAAAAGAAAACAAACAAATAAAAAGTTCAGAATTGATGGCCTGCAAATAGTGTCTAATTAGATAATTACAACAAATTGACCAAATGTGGCTATGCCATTTTGTGGGTGAGGGTTTGGAAAGGATGGACACAATTCTGAGCTGATATTAATTTAAACATTTTGCAGTTTAAGTCATTGCAAATGGCCAGTGATAGGAAAACATTGTTTTAGAGTGAGTTTGAGCTTCTGTCAGTAAGATTGTAGGGAATAAGTCCTTCCATAAATGAACATTAATGGAAGTGGATGCTGGTGAAAAGTTCAATGCCCAGTATGTACTGCATTTATGACATGCATATTTGACTCCAGGGTTAGGGTTAATATATATTATATATATATATTATATATATATATATATATATATATATATATATATAAGCAATTTATCAACTGAACATTCTTTTTAACTAAAGGTTAAATTTTCCTTGTAAATTGGAGTCAAATAAATCAATGAATATATATATATATATATTGCCATATACAAAAAGGTAAATATTTATTTTAAACATTCATTCAATAACCTTTAGCAGTGCTTCATTAAATAAATAAATAAATTAATAAATTAATAGGATTGAAAATGCTCATTGGACAACAGATTTTTAATATGTAATTTTGGGTCCTGCGGAGATACTTCACAACATCTGGGAAAAAAAGAAAATTAAAAAAAAAAAAAAAAAAAAAAAAAAAAAGAAAGAAAAATTCTACATTTAAAATAGTGGATGTTCCATTTTTTTTATTTTGTATTTTTTTTTATATATGTTTTTTATTTTATTTTTTATTTTATTTATTTATTAATTTTTTTGATAGGATGGTAGAGCCTTAACTTTGGAGTTACACGCTTTTTTATACATATAAGCATACCTTGAAATGTATGGAGTAACCAAATTGGGACAGGGCATGTACAATTTTATAACAGAAAATAAAGCAATACATAATAAATTATTTTTCTTCAGAAGAGGTAATCAAAAAAAGTCTTGACTGAGAGATGACTAGAGATAAATATGTGTGTGTGTGTGTGTGTGTGTGTGTGTGTGTGTGTGTGTGTGTGTGTGTGTGAGAGAGAGAGAGAGAGAGAGAGAGAGAGAGAGAGAGAGAGAGAGAGAGAATCTGACCTTTGGAGGGCTCACACACAGCAGAATACAGAGCCTTAGGTGTGTATTTAGAGTTAAGACTTCAGACCTTAGGTGTAACTACAGACATACTGTATTTATTATAAAAAAATGAATTTATTATTAAAAAAATGACTAAAAACATATATGGTGTGAAAAACAATGGGACATGTCTCAATTATATGCAATTCTGACTTTAGACTTTAGCAATTCTGTACTTTTCATGTATGCATGGTTTTTGCTTGCACTAGGAGCAATTTTAAGCATCATTAATAATCTTTCAATTATAACAAAGACTTTTTTGCATGCACATTAACCATACAACTATTTATTGGTAATTTATTAGACTCTTCTTAGATGTTAAGTTCAGTTTTAGGCCATCTTCTCATTCATATACAATATCATAATACAGTATATTTTAATATGGTCTCTTGCATATGTGTTGCATCATATAAAATGTAGGAAAACAAAAACACTATCCGTGTCTCCAGTCTGCATTTTCTATACCTGTTTTTTTTTTTTTTTGTTGTTTGGACAAAAAAGCTTAAAGACACTTGAAGTGCTGGCGTTGAAAAACCTTGTCACAAATGCACCTTAAAGCATATAAAACTCTAGCAGCATCCAGGATCTTAATATATCAACCAGAATAGTAACCAAAAAAAGCACATCTGTAATCATGCTTTGAATATGTCTAACTTTCCCTGGGTAATTACTGACACAACATTTGGATTTAGTCACATTGCATAAATGTTATTTATTCTGATCTTTTTTTTAATACAAAAAATGTATATTAATCAGTATAGTATATATACAGTATTCTAAAATAACTACAAACAACCAAGCTTTCTCAGAAAAGTGTTTGTCCCTGGAAACAATGATGTACAAGGAAACAGCAAACAAATGCACAGTAGGATAATAAAATGACAGTAGTAATGCAGAAATTTGAAAATGCACAAGGTGCAACTGGGTAATTAAAAAGCATAAAAACAAAAAAAGAATGCATTGTGACCAAGCACATAAATGGTAAATACATTTAACTCCTTTTAGAATGACATACATTCCTGTGCTAAAAAAGGGAATGCTCATAAATACCATAAATTGAAGCTTTTAATGGTCTTAACAACAAGTCATTGGTCTTATATAAGTCATATATATATATATATATATATATATAATGTGTGTGTAACTTCTATTAAAATGTTCTTCTGATATGTGTGCATACAGGAATGTGCCATGTGTGGTATATATGTATCAAATATTGTAGTTTGTTATGTGTTGGTGTATGTAACTAGACGTTTTGCCACCACCATTCTATGTATTACGGAGGACCCAAATTAGACACAGATGTTGGGTGAACAATGTATGGATGGAGAAGTGGGATGTATTGAAATGCATTTGTGGTCCAAGCATATATAATGTGGAAATAAGACTGGAGAGGGAGTTGATTGATTGATAATAAAAGCCGTTATCTTCTGGAAGCAAAACCCGTACCCTTTGATAAACGTTTAACCTTTGTGAATAAGCTAATAGACAGCTTTTTACAGGAAGAAGACTGAATGTTGTTCCATTCATTCTTGATGAACTTCAACCTGTTGTTTGAGGAGTTGAAAAATCTTAGGAACCTCCATTTTATCATGATTTTGTCTTTGCGTACAAGTTGACCTGTTTCTAGATTTTCCACAAACAGTCCACTGCAACTAATATAATTGAGCAATTTGTGGCAGATGAGGTCTCAAGAGTGTTTCATACTTGCTTACATTCTGACTAATGATTTGCTTAAAGCATCATTGCCATTTTGACTTTGCTCAGGAGTGCATATTGTGTATAATAACAAGACGAGATGAACAGATAATAGACAAATGTAACAATAAGCACACGGAAAACTGAGGAAAAAAAGACAGGCAAATGACTTGCAAGACATGCATGCCTTCATTCTGGCCCATTTTTCTCAGCAATCGAGGTACAAGCCATCTCTAAATACGATACTATTTAAACATTCATTTTGCTAGTCAGTTTGCATTCCAGTGAACAAAATTTCCAAGTAGACCTTGAGCTTGTCTTGTCAATTTGCAGGTTACAAATTCCCCAAAGCAAGAGATTTAATTCTTCCTTGGCATTTAAATTACTTGTTTTGCTTCAGATTTCAGCCTTTTCTTTGAGAGCGAAGGTGTTGCGAAATACGAGCGAAAGAAAAAAGGTGCATCTAAATGCAGTGCACGCGTGCCGACTTTGTCCAAACAGTACAGAGTAATTGTGATACAAAATGCATGAGCTGACAATGAATGTGATAGTTAAAGGTGCTGCATACGACACTATTCAGGTAACTGCCCTCTTGTTTGCTCTTGTAATGGTGTTGTTTGCTATATAAGTTACATTTTATGGGCATGAATGATTGAGCCAATAAAAATGCTGGGTGGAAGGATCCAAAAAAAAAAAAAAAAAAAAACACCTCTGAAATATCTTAAATAAAAAAATATACGCATATAAACAATACTCGATGTTGGATTTTACTATAATTATGATTAGGATGATTATAATGATTATTATTATTACTATATTGCAGTGTTTATATTTACATATATTTAACACCAAAGTGTCGACTATTATACTTTTTCTTCAAACTCTAATCTTAATTTGCTTTAATGGGAAAAATACAGGAGTTTCTCTTATAGTAGTTGGTATAAAAATGTTCACTGAGGCATCTGACAGGCTTTTCAACAATGTTTCCAAAATGTTTCGATAATAGCATCGGTAATTATACATAATCTTAACAATTGTCTGTATGGCACAGTTGCTACTTAAGTAGCTAAATGTGTATTATATAAACACTTAATGTAGGTTAGTGAATTGCTGCAAAAGGTCTTTCAGCTTGCTAGCACATATAATAATAAATCTTTCAAACAGACTTTGTAACTGCAAACTGACAATTTAAACAATACCAAACCATCAGTATCATAAGCATTTCTCTCAACGATTTACCATATGGACAAAAGTATTGGGGCACCTGAAACTATGGTTTACCTTTGGGATGAATTGGAAAGCTGTCTAAACCCCAGGCCTCTTTACCCTACATAAGTACCTGACTTTACTAACACCCTTGTGGCTAATGAGCACAAATCTCCAGAAGCACACTTTAAAATTTTGCGGAATATCTTTCCAGGAGAGTGGAGGGTATTATAACAGCAAATGGGGACTAAATATGGAACAGGATGTTCAGAAGCATATACCAATCTTATGGCTAACTCATCAAAGCAGTGTTAGCTTAGAAAAAAAAAGTATGAAGAAAGCTAATAAAAATATAAAACAAAGTTCTCATTACTACACATTTATTTTTGGGATTTATGAAAGTGTTAAGGAAATTATCTAACAAAAAAATTATAATAATGACACTACAAATACCATGAAAACCCATAAGCTACCATTAAAACCATTACTAAATGATTTGCATTTTGCACAGGAGAGTTTGTGTACATCGTTTAATATTTGTCATCAAAAGAAGAAACCCGTTAAATGAACCTTTTAGAATCTGGGTGCTTAATGCTCTCTTAGTGGTTCCTTCACTTGTCCAGTTGATACCAACATGTGCTCAACAAGTTTCCAAGGGTGTTCTGTTGGCCCCCATTGGTATCCACTAGATATGCCATTTTATAAGCAGAGATTTGATTTCAAATTCTAACAAAACTCATTAATAGGCTGTTCATGGTGAAGGCCTTCAAGTTTTCATTTTTTTGTTAGTTTTTTTTACATTTGCATGTCAATTTCATAACATACAAGATGATTGTGTTTTTTGAAGGGGGTGTGTTTGGACTCCAGCAACCTGCTTGATTACTAACACCTGCATCTTGTTTCACAGCTCATTTCAGGACTTTATATATTTCAGGATTTTCTCAGGGCCTCAGTGTGGAACAACTTGCACCTTTCCACATATTTTTGCATCATCATTGCCCTGCCTTGTACAGCAGGGTCTTGTTAGCGTTAGCTTTTCTTTTAACCATTAGCATTTACATGAAGTAGCAGTATATAACCTGGTATTCCACCTAACCTGAAGCTGTGTTGTACAGTATGTCTTTCTACTAGCCTTTAGTCTACTTCGTGTTTTGTTGTCTTTTGGTTTGTTATATCATTGCACTTGTGCTTAACCCTGCATAGTCTATATTTTATGGTGTTGTATTTAAAAAAAAAAACTCTTTAGCCATGCTGTGTTTATCCTTCATTACTTTGCATTCTTGCTTGTATTTAGTCTCATCCCTGTGTTCATTAACAATCTCAGCTTTAGTGTTCATCCCTGCTCTAGGCTTGTTTGTTGCAGAAAGGAGTGCCATGAACCTAATTAGTTGTGCTTGGTTGTGTTTTGGTTTATTTAATTTTTTTTTCCCTACAAAAAAAAATCACATTTACAAGAGAAATTCTCTTTTCACTGTTTTATCCCCCAATTATAAACGTATATTTAATCTGTGAGCCAAGATGATTATTAATGCACAAGTGTACCAATCATTTAAAAAAAAAAAAACATTGAATAATTCAGCATCATTCACTGAACACATTTTTTGTACATATTCCTTCATTGCTCGTGACCCTGAGAAGTGGCAATATGATCGCTAATGTTTTTATTATTCTGTATCAACAGAAAAGGCCAAGCGCTGTTGAAAAACTCTATCTTCATGCTGAGATAAATGTTGCTGTCCCATTAGCTCAGTGAAGAGACTGTAAATCAACCCCAAAGAAGCCTATTTCTGAGCTAGAACAATCAGCCGCGGTCATCCTGACCTTTCAACCCCCTGATTTTCATGTAAATGACATCTCTGCAGCTGCCTATGCCTTGACAAATGGCCAGGAAACAATTGGAGTAAAAAAGAAATCCAGGTGATAAGTCAGGGACATGGCATAGCCAATAATAATGTCCACAGTAAGAGGACAATTTTAGAAGTTCCAGGCTACTCTTTCAAAAATGTAGGGATGTGTTTGGAAAGGGGCATGCTTATAGCAGCGCTGGAGTCAGTTACAGTAAAATGTCTTTATGGCCACCCCTACTGAGTTAGTTTGCGCTATCAAGTTCCCCATCCAAGTCCAATCATATTGATCAGAATCACACCAGATACACCAGACCACCCTAAGTGCATAACAGTAAAATGACTCTGATTGCTATCTAGGCTGACTGTGGAATCAATATGAAGTGATGGGCGCGCTGATTAGAACAGAAAGGTCTTCTGCTGTCTCGGCAACTCTGTATTTAGATACTTCTATGACAGTAACTACTACTGTCTTGTCACCAGTTTAGTCTCTGTTGGTAGTATCTTATATCGGGAAAGCTTAATTACAACCCAAGACATGTAGACCCAGTCTTTGTGACCTGTAACCTCTTCTATTGCCAGGGACAAGTGGTAAAACACGCCATAGCAGGGCTAAACTTCCATGTCTTTCGTAAGCAGAAAAGGAACATCCATAGCAAACGTTTCCATTTCAGCACACGCATGAGATTATTTACTTTGAACAAATCGTGAACATTTATCTTAAATCAAATGCAAAAGCACCACCAATGACTGTAAGAAAAAAAGATTTCCTCCTAGCCCACATGGTCGGCTGTTAACGGCGGTCATGTTGATCAATTACAAAACATGAAATGCTATCGACACACTATTGACACATCCATAACACATCTTCAACATTGATTGAGAATGCACATTTAAAGATGCAGTCATGAAACACCTATTTTTTTTGGTAAAGTCAACAAAATTTCTTGCATCGTGTCTCAAATACTATGGCATTGCTAGATTGTGATGTTGAATAACCCTTTGAGAAAATCCACAGCATTTAGGTAATGCTTCAGTACACACCAATTTATTCAATCCTCTGGTGTTAATTCCAAATGGTCTCCAACCCTTGAAAATTCATGACCATTTATACAACTGAAATGATATAAAAATACTGGTCCCTGAGTTACGATGGTTTGATTTTCAGATCTCACAAATAAAGATAGCGATATGAAAAAATTTTAAAAGTATTTCAATATTTGTGCGCTAAATTGGGAAACTGCCAGGATTTGTGCCATCCCCCACATTCTGGGATGCCTTACTCAACAGAAATCAGTTGTCTCGGTGTTAGAGCGCATATCTTTTCAGTTTTTTTGGTGTTTCAATGGCCAATTTTAGCTCTTGTCTCTGTCCTTTTTATCGCTGTCACCAAACACTGACACACTCATAAACCAGCACTCCTGCATGCATCTGTAGCCACATACATATATACTGTGAAGTTTGTTCATTATGGTAGTGTAAATTGCTCTGTATGGCTAAATCATATACTATAATTTGTTCAATCGTTCCCTGGTGGTCTAGTGGTTAGTATTCGGCGCTCTCGCCGCCGTGACCCGGGTTCGATTCCCGGTCAGGGAACCGAACCCAGCCATTAGGGTTGCACAAGCCAGTGCACTCTTAGTGCCGGTCCCAAGCCTGGATAAATGGGAAGGGTTGCATTAGGAAGGGCGTCCAGTGTAAAACATGTGCCAAATCGAATATGCGGATCACGAATATGGAAGATCTGCTATAGCGACCCCTAATGGGAGAAGCTGAAAAAATGTTTTTATTAACACATTGAACAAATTGCATTATACTACCCAATAATGACCACCATTACTAAACCTCCCCAAATCTCCCAAGGCTCCTGGGTAGGTTAGGCCATGTCTCAAATAACAATATTTTTAAATTACGATGGTGTCATTGTAATGCATCTCCATTGTAAGTCGGGGACTATCTGTACAGTATACAAAGGTTAGGTTTGGATTTATATTTTGGGTTTGCATACAAAATTGTATTTTTACATCTTCATTTGTTGAGACAAAGTCCACCTAAATTAACCAAAATGCCATATTTGTTTGAATTTCTCCGAAGAAGAAAGCTGGCGTGTTTGTATTCACATAGACTGAAACAAACAGTAACAAATGTGTTGTTTTACAAGATTTTACATTTTTAGCACAATGATAGCAATTCTAACAAACAAACACAATTTTGTGGGAATTATTATTATTATTTTTTTAAAAAAGGATGTCTATTTTGCTCTTCAAGCTAACTTATAACCTTTCATATGTATTGCCTCATGCGAATTATTATGAATAACCATGAGCGCATAGTGCTGGTGCTTGTTGTTTTTGAAATCGTCAGGCTTTTCGAGAAACCATGCTATTTATTTATCTGAGGAAAGCTAAGGCTGTGATTTTTATCCATAATTCAATTGTGATTACATTTGTGATGCAACACGGAGCAACCTAGGCATTATTGGAAATCATGATCAGTAACTAGTCAAAGGGTTCTATAATGGCATTGCTAAATATGGGTTGATGGTAATGTACAATGCCAGAGGTTAGTAGTAAATATGCTTTCAATTCGATTATCGCCAACCTTAGAGCCAGGATAATTCAATTCCCACCGCCTTCTACCTTTCCATGGGTGGGGCGAGTGCATTGTTTTTGACAGAGTATGAATAAAAGTCCATCTGCAGATGCACAAAACAGACCGTCTTTTAAGCTTTAGGATGCTGTCGAGGCCACAAGACAAAGCAAGTTGTGCACCGCTGAGGGTTTGTGGGGCAGCGCAGGAAACAATAAGAAAAACACAAGGACTAACCTTTAATATATGGAAAGGTGGCTGTATATTTACGTCTCTATCAATATCCCTCCCCCCAAACTATATGTGTACTACCTTTGGCCAGAACCGTTCTGCTCATTTGGGTGTACTGGCAGTTTCTTTTATACAGCTTGTTCTACAAAAAAACAAGCAGTATGTGTGATCTATTTGACAAATTGTAGTAAACTTGAAGCTGTCTGATGTCCTGCTGCAGATAAATTCCCTCCTAAGTAGTCTATGTTTCGGGGCTTGGACCAGCTTTACCTTTTTTTATCTTTTATACATTTTCACTTTGCTCATTGGAATGTATGAAAATTGTATCTGTGGTATACAGAGCTGCAGAGAAACATACTGCTGTTACAGCGTTAATATCTCGGGTACAATCCTAGCCTTAAGTTATTGTCTGTGTGGCGGATTGGCTATGATATGATGCTTCTGCTTAATTTTCCCACAATAGGTCGCTGGCCCATTGTGACACTGACCAGGATATAAAAGATTTGCATAATGATAATGAATAAATGAATAAATGAATGAATGAATGAATATATTTGTGAACTTGGTATACATTTTTGCATATTTTTATCACAGCTTTCCACTTGTGTAAAATTCCAGTCTCCACCCCTTGTCTAATCTTTGGTTTATCTGGTTGTGTTTACTTATTCCATGTTAACTCCTTTGCATTACAAAATTGTATTGTGCACTAAAGTCCAAGTCCTTTTTATTTTCATGTGTATCAAATTATTTCCCTATTCTGCAGTATCCTGATTTCAACATGTTTATTGTTCCTGGTTATGGATTACAGTCAGGAGATACGACGTCACCTCAGACGACAAAAAATTATATATATACTGTATATATATCTTATTTTTTATTTACTTTATTTGTACTATCTAAAATTTTGTAAATGTGTTTACAGTGCCTGTCTATCCTGTCTATCACTCTTCTCGACTTACGGCCTTATGGACGTATTTTTTTTTTTTGGTCCCTGTCCATAATTAGTAGATTTGCCCTAATAAACCATGGATCAGTATTTCACCAATCATTAACTTTAATGATTAGTGACTTTCATACCAACAAACTAAAACAAAGAAATAACATGTACCTGGTATACAACCTGACTGCAACTAATAGATTGTACAATATCTATTGTTTATTGTTCTCAGCATCTCTTACGCAGCAGATTATGCTACTGCTTTAAGCTGGGTTTTAAACTTTGCGTTTAATTGCTACACATTTGCAGGCTTCTGCTTTCCCAAAGCTTATATATGATCTATTTGTACAGTATTTTTTTGTGCGCTAGCAGAATGCTGCAGCCTGTGTTGAAAGATCATACATTTTGCCTAATAGATGTCAATGGTAATGTCTTTGTTTTGTACGGCCTGGTGATCACACTTAGTATAGCGATATAAAAATGAAACAGTAATGAGATGAATGAGTAATGAATGACAGGGTTTGAAATTGTGAAGAATAAAACAGTGAACAGTGAATTGCTAATTTTTAAAGACTTTTTAAACATGTTGATCTAGATCAGATTTGATAACCCCTTACACAATGCTGCCCAAAAGTCTTAAAATGGCTCCCAGCATTGACATATATATATTTTCCAGGAAATTCTAGTTGGTCTAAGCTTTGATAAAAATCATAGAGTGGCCACATTTTATTGTCAACAGAACTTATTGTAGATAGCTGACCAATTTTCAGCACAGTATCGGTATCATAGCAGGTGTGGTGTTGATGCAAGTAGATTTAGGTGAATCCATGATTGCGGAGCCATTTAATCTTTGTAATTCTTAGGAATTAATATTTCATAAATCATTTTCAACAATGAATTTCCAAAAAGGCACGGTTTCTTTGGAAGCATTTATGCTATTAATATAGTTTTTAATATAGAATTAGTTAATACAAGTACGGGGCTGCTTACCCCGACCATAAGCATCCACATTTATTTTTTGCTTGAAATTCTAATTTTTAAAACATTAATAATTCACTTTCAGTGTACAATCTGAATAACAGGGTTGCACCACATTGAGCAATAAACAATATCCTTTCAAATGGTTATATAATATGAGAATAGGTGGATGTAAGTGTATATATTTGTAAGAAATTTAGATATTGGGATGTAATTTCAGACAGGATTGGAGCCTTTTCTGGAAAGATTTTTCAAGGTGGCATCAGACCTCACCAAGAGGTGGTTCCTGAGTCAAGCCAGTCAAGGTTAAATGGGTTTTCCTGATGTGTCCTTCTTAGATACTCAGCCACGGGTCTTTCTTTTCATCTCATATTCTGTCATGTAATGTTTTAGTGCAAATGTACATAACAACAAGATGAGTAAACAAAACCCATAACCTGAAACAACTGCAACCATGAACGATAAATGTCACACAAGGTGAGACTTATAAACTGTGTTCATTTCCAAACAATGTTACACAGAAGCTAAGACAATTGTGTGTCATGAAACATGGAGGTGCAGTGGCTGATAAAAAATTCAGTGTGCCTATTGTACTTATTTTGGCATAACCATAACAATTAAGAAGTTAAAGATCATCAAAGGAGAAGTAAATTTTCTGCCCATGCTAATGATCTTCTAAAACTTTAAGATGGTACAACTTGTGAAGAATGTAAAAAGATTTCAAAGTGAAAACGATCAACAGGGTTGAATGGACGATGTTAAGTTTAAATGACTTTTTTGTTCAAAACCTATAAAAGATGTGTCACTATATAGAATGTTTCAAACTTTGATGTTAAATGGATTAATACGTTTTCAAATATTTTTATGGTTATATTTTAGCTGAATGTGCAGTTATAGAGGGGCTGGGACAAAAACAGAGAGCAATTTTCCGTCAAATGAAATTGAAAGAGGTCGCACACACTAATAATACACTTCATCATCAATTTGAATAGAAAATATTTCTTCTAAAGTTCAGTCATGCATTTTGACATTTCGAAATGCATGGCGCAGCTTTGAATGGTGCTCACATTTTTAGATTTGATCAGCGAGTGATGACTTAAACATCTTGTGTGGGAAGAATAAACTGGGTGCGCTTTTTTTTTTTTATCTCTAACTTTTTATCAAATTCATACCCAAAGCTTTAGCTTTAGTGTCAATGTGGTGTGATGTAAATATGATCCATAATGTCATTTTTTTAAAATCCAGTCAATGCTCTTTACAATTCAAGTCCACACTTTCAAAATAACATTTCTCATACTCTAACACCAAGCTGTACTTTGTGTACATATGAAAATGTGTCACTATCTGCAGTAGTTTGTGCTCTGCATGGATTCGGAGTATCCATAGAGAGTGGGTCACAAACACTGGCCTGTTGGAGCATTGGTTACCATGGCAGCGGGATACGTATGGTTGGTGGTCTCAACGGATGAGAGCCTCTGTGGCCTGATACGTGAAAACTGTAAACACATAAGCATGCGCTGTACCTTAGAGACATAACTGTATTTCTATATGTGCAAAAAGTGCAATTATGTAACCAGAAAATTCATTATAGTTTTAACCTAGAATTTAAGTAAATTCTACTTACATTAACAACGGTTCACTTGATTTGGTATGTTTTTTTGTCATGTGAGCACAGTTTACTCAGGAACTTTGAAAAGCTTAGCTATAAAATCTTAACTAAAAGGGAGAAGGTTGCATTTTAAACATCGAATATAAAGCAGCCAGCATCTTCACCATATAACATATTGTCTGTCCATGAACCCTTCAGACCCACTTTACAAAATTATTGACTTAACAGATATGCTTTACTTTTTGACCTAGACAAATACTGTAGCCGCATTTGAAGACTAATTAAAAGGATTCAATAACTGTGGCATAGTAAGTAAAAGCACTGCAACCCTGCTCTAACCTTTACTGTTTAAGGTACCAAACAGCCTGGGTCTTTTGATCAGAATACTGTAGGTGTGGCAGATCATTAAAAGGTCTAGGTATGTAATGTGGTGCAAGACAATTATGTTTGTTATATGTCAATAGTTGTATTTTATAACCTTAACCCTAATCAGTGCAACATTTTACTGGGAACCGATGCATTCTAGACTACTGGGGATATTTCATACACTTACTTGACAATAATATATTAAAATAATCCAACCTAGAGATAAAAAAAAAAAAAAAAAATCTGCATCGTGTGGTGACATTTATTTGTCAGAAATATTTATGAGAAAATAAACAACAATAAAAAAAAAACATTATAAATCTATTTTAGTAATATTAACGATGTAATCTAAATGTGAGGCTGGAGTCAAAAATCACAATATGTTTTTTTACTGCTGCACATGATGAAACAAACAGGTCATCTAGAGATTCTATGTAATTATAAAGCTTCTAGCTGCATGCAGTCCTGATGCAAGTCTTCCTATTTTATCAGAATTGATTAGATGGAAGTTAATAAAGTATCTATTGTATAAAGTATTTTACACATTCCTCAAGTTTTTTAGTTGGGCATCAATCATCATGCATATAACTGTGTCATCGACATAAAAGTGAAGGCTATGACAATGTTTATGAATAATTTTACACAGAAATAGTATAAATAAACTCTACACCAAGTTCAAGCATTTCAAGAAACTAGACATAACCCTAATCAGGGGCCAGTAGTTGGTCATTTACCCAGTGCTGCCTCTGTGTTTTGATGAGGCCTAAATTCTGACTAATACATTTAATAAATAATATTCCTATGTACTGTAGGTAAAATTAAAACTGCTGTTGTACAACCTTTTCTAGACTCTTGAAATTCATTTAAAAGTATCATTGGCAGATACAAATAAAAGCAAAAACTGCAGTAGTATTAGAATTAATACACAGGCTCTCAAGTCATTGAAGATAAGGTTACTAATTAAGAAAGTGTCGTTCAACAAAACAAAGTCAGGATAAAGGCCAAGCCAGGTTATCAATTCAGTATGACACCTTTCTACAGTATATAATAAAACTTATTTTTGTGTGTGAACATAATCAGCAACATTAACTGAATAGACTGTACTTGATTGGCCTTCTATTATAATTGATTATGCAAAGTTCTTCTTTATCCCATATTCTCCTTTCAGTAGCCTCTCCCTTACAAAATGGGCTTCATTCACACACTCAGTGCTGACTCATAGAAAGTATTTTATATAAATGATATAATAAAAGCTAGTGACATTAATTCTTTCCCCAGGGCTTAATTTTTAGTAAAACAAAAATGACTAAAATTATTCCCATTGTAAATCTACCATCTCCCTTTTTCCATTCCCTTTTTCAAATGAATGCTGATATGTGATATAGTGTAACTACTAAAAAAAAATTTATTCCACCCATATTCGAGTTTAGACACCAAGCAGCCCTGGAGGAATAAAAACTACAAGCAATAATCATGTTTTTAATATTATCAAACTGAGCCAATAAGAAATTTTCTAAATAATTGACAACAATGGCAATATGTATAGATAAGGTTCAAATTCATGAGTCTAGACAAAATGGGAAAAATGTAAACAATGAACCAAATTCAAACTTTAAACTGATCCGACCTCATTTTATATATAACTTTCGGGGAGAAAGTGATGTATATGACAGTTGCTGTAACTTAATCTTGAAATGAACCTAAGATATTTGTGAATCTTTTTTCAATAGGAAAAAAACAATCCTGGGACAAGTTTCCCAAAAAATATTGCATCTCTCTCTTTCTCTCTCTCTCTCTCTCTCTCACACACACACACACACACACACACACACACACACACACTCTCTTTCTCACTCACCTAATTTTATGATCTTTTACTTGAAATGCCTAATTTTTCAATGAAGGAATTATCTTCCTATCACACCTGTATTGTGCTTGCCTTAGCTAGTAGAGAAATCTAAACAGTTTGTTAAATAGATTTTTTTGCCATGCTCTGTTAATAAAATATACATTAATTAATTATACAATAATAAAATGTACCTCAGTACTGTTAATTTCTTAAATGTTCAGCAAGGATTTGCTTTCTATAAAAAAAAGAGCATCTTTAAATATTCTATAGTTCTTACAAGGATTTGTATGATGGATGCTCCATGTAAACAGATTTTGCAGCATTTGTCAAATGAGTTTCCAGTGTCAGAGGTGAGAGTGCAATAAATAGCTTATGCAGATCATAAGTGATGTATTTAGGGGTTGTTGGGTGTTTCGGGTCTTTCAACATCAGATACCCTTGCCCCGGCAACCCAGCTGGGGTTGATCAGACCCCAGAGTGTGTCTCCCCAGCTAAGAGCGATGTGATTCGCATCTTGATGCATAGCCTATGATACATTAAAGATACATAGGAAGCAGCTACCGGAATGCAGTACAATCCGATTTCAGTTTGATTCAACACAGTGCGATTCAATGTAAAACAATGCAATGGAAAAAATATGATGCTATGCAACTCAATATGGCACAGATAGTTCACTTTTATTTTTTTGTTTTGGACAGACAGCAAATCATAAATTGACTTACTGTAAGTGCCTTCTGCCTTGTTCCACATAGCCCTTTCACAAACAGACCTTTGCAGTGCAAAAAAAAAAAAGATAATAACATTAAATAGACCAGATGTTCTTTTCCTGTCTCCAGGAAGATGCAGCTCTACCTCTGCCATGTTAATCTATATTCTATGTTATTCTCAGGACATGCCTTGGTCTCTGTGGTGTTGTGATGTCATATTAATGTAGCAGCAGAGGTGCTGAGAGAATGTGCTTGAGAATCAATCTACATATAAAATGTTGGTCACAAATTCTTGGTCACTTTGTTAAAGAATAAAAGTGAGGCGCATCTACTAATAGTTTCTTTGGGATATATATATCATTTTACAGGGTGGTAATGGTACATCTTTTCTTGTCAGGCTAAATCGCTCTCCCTCTCATTTAATTATTTTTTTCTCGAACGCACCACAATGTTTTTTTCTTCTTACCTAAGTTGACAGTGATCAGTTTTAAATTGTTGAGGCTCTTCAACCCTACAAGGTGACACCATAAATACTCTCACAATGTATGGAAATTGAACATGATGTACTGTATATCATATTGAATTTATGGATATGTTGACTTATGGACATACTGGCCATAATATCACCTGCAGTTATATCAAAGCAAGGTCAGAACTGTGCAGGTATAGTCGGTGGATATTACTGCAGGGAGTGGCAAACAAATGTGCAAATGAATAAATAAAAAAAAGTGATGCACATAATGTATTAAACTGATCTAATCCAATTGAATTGCAAAAAAAGGAAATATGGTAGAAAGAAAGGTGCTTTATACTTGTCACATGTACTTTACAGCACAGTGAAATTCTTTCTTCACATATCCCAGCGATGTTAGGAAGCTGAGGATTCCTAACAGAGTGCAGGGAGTATTCTATACCACTGGGTTAAGGGCCTTGATCAAGCTTGGCAAAGCCAGGGCTTGAAACTCAATCCTTCCTATCAGTAACCCAATCAGAGCCTTAAACAATGAGCTACCAACTCCTCTATGAATGAATGAAGCCATTCCAAGTAACACAAACAACATAACAAAGAAAACAATAATTTTTATTTATCATTTTATTTTACATGACTATGAATATATGGGGAACAAATATAGGGAAATATACAGGTCTATGTTGGTGAATTATGTGTTAGCAAATGAATGCTAATTCTACAGAGAGAAGCCAAAGAAGACAATACCACTTCTTAAAGATAATACATGAGTTAATTAAATCTCAGAGTACATTCAGCAGGCTACATAAAAACAAGTCTGATTTAATTATACATTTTCAATATTCATTTGTCATTCCAGTGAAAAGCTTTGATTAACACCTGTTGCAAAAGTCGCTTGTATTTTTTGTTTCGGTTATTTTTTTTTTCCACACTTCCAAACTGTTTCTTTTCAACAGAAACTATGATATGCGTGTGCCATTTTAATTATGCTGTAGCTGCATAGTACTTGCATAATTACACCAATAATTTACGCATCAACATAATACCCCTCAGGAAAAGGATGATCCTAGAAGCTTATCCTTCTAAAGCTCCCTAAGGGCAGTGTCATTAGAAAGGGTTCTTCTCTCCGGCTACTTTGTGGGGAAGTGAGAATATGGTCAAATAAAGTAAAATACAGCGAGGTGACATCATGGCGGCTGATTAGCATTACGCATTTGGCTGTAAATATGTATTTATTTTAAATTGTATTTTATTTTTGTATTTTGTAGGATGTGGGCAGTCATTGGAGAAATTACAAGCTGAAAAACACAAAATAAATTTATATTAAAATATTTATCATGTCATTTTAAGGGTTCTGGTGCTAATTTGTTGGATGGTTTTCTAGTGATGTTTTCGTTTAGTTCAACACTAAACTAAAACTTAAACTAAAATTGGCTTAGAAATATACAATTTTAAATTATATGCTAATTATAAACATTATAACATGGTGATTTCGAATACTCCAACTCACACCTTTCAGCCAGTCAGGAGGAACGCACATAGTTCCAGTCAGTTTAATCATGTTTTTATAATAATTACCTTGTAAAATATTAGAACTTAGAAACATAGTTACATACAGTAACAGGCTATTGTAAATGATGATGTTAGTGAGATAAATAGATACTATTTAGTATTTTTGAGAAACTTTGAATTTGAAAAAATAGAAGAGATAACATTGAAAAGATGCATAATACAAAGATCTAACAGATGCATCGTTAGTGAAGATGCACAATAATACTATCTATATCTCTCTCCAATAACTATTTATTCGAATAGTATAAATATATTTAAAATAAATGCAGTCTTATCACAGTATTAAATCTCTGTTTACGATTCAAGGCAGAATTCTTAACTTAACAACCTATATTTAAAACAACTTAACACTATTTCTATGTGTTTAATCAGTGTTGCACTGCAAATGACAGCTTGCAGTGCTGGCAAATGACCATATCTGTGGGATAAGCACACTAGGTGTGCATTACACAATTTTAATTAAAAATCAATAGTGCTGAACTTTTCTTGTTATAAACTCTTGTTATAAAATATGAGGCATCTTATTTTCCTAACAGAGGAAACAAAATAGGAAACAAAATATTTGGTTTTAATATATACTTGATATGAATTTCTGTTATTGTCATATAAAAGCAATATCACAAGTAATGCAATTACTTGTAGCATCAGGCCTGTGGTCGAGTGCCGTACGCTGATTTGCAGCCTATTCAGCTAATATTCACCATAACACTTGTGCTCTTGCACTAAGATACTGTATGCAAATTGTTTGGTGGTGGATTGCTTCTGAACTTAAATGATTACATTTAAAATGCTTTAATTCTTACACAAAAACAATAATTTTGATGTCATTCAAGTGTTTTTTTTTTTATATTTCGTTCATATTTTTAAATGTTATATTGTTATCTGTTATATAATTATGGACAGAAGAAAAGGGTTTGATGATAAGCTTTCACTTTTTCTTTTTTTTTTTGGTCTGCCACCCAAGGACACAATCCAGTCTTTGGAAAAGAACTATTTTTAATTGCCAGATTAATTATCTTGCACAAATGACAGAATATTTTCAGAATCAGGAACATGGTGGGTCAGTGAAGTGAAAGCTCCGTGCCGAGAGAAATTCAGATGAACCCAATTCACCTTTTTTTTAAGCAGGAAGCATGGAAATCAATACTTCAGAGTTACCAAGGATAGGATGGATTCATAAAGCAGTTTTCTCTCTTTGAATTTTTATATGTGCTTATTTTGTTTGTATTAATAACCTTTTACCAGTTGAATCCATTAATGAGTACTGATTATGTTCAAGTTCAAGTTTAGATTTTATTTGTCACATACACATACATACAGAGTACGACATGCAGTGAACTACTTTCTGACTGTCCAACATTTAAACATAAAAAAATGAATAGAATTTAAGGATAAAAAATAAATTAGATAAATAAAAAAGTATAAACTATAGAAAATTTATGTGTATAAATAAATCTAGATGGGGATGGATGCGTTTGGCAGATATTGACAATACAAATTAAAGTGATTTCGTGTGATTGTCCTTAAAGTGTCCATTTGCAGTATAGTGCGGTATAAAGTGACACTGTGCTGTGCAAGTTCAGAGTTGAAGTGACAGTCCAGATTTAAGGTGTCACATAATAGTGCAAAAAAGTTTCAGTCCATGACTAGATCCTGGGTGTTTCCTGGTTTAAACTCCGAATGGCCTGCGGGAAGAAGCGCCTCATTCTCTCTCTCTGTTTGCTTTCAAGGAGCGGAAGCGCTTCCCTGAATGTAACAGAATAAAGAGTCCATTTTTGGGATGGCTAAGGTCCTTTACAATCTTCCTGGCCCCGGTCCTGCACTGCATGCTGTAGATGTCCTGCAGGTCAGGGAGCTCGATGCAGATCGTGCTTGTCCCGAACCAGGAAGTGATGCTACCCTTCAGGACGCTCTTAATTGTGCAAGTGTAAAAGGTCCTTAGTACCTGAGAGTGTAGTTTAAAGTCACTTAAACGTCTCAGATGGTACAGAGAGGTCCTGTGTGATGTGAACACCTAAGTACCGGAAACTGTCCACTCTCTCCACTGGGGTCCCATTGATGTTTAGCTGTTGGTATGACCGCTTCTGATTCGTACTGAAGTGCACTATCAACTCCTTAGTCTTGCTGACGTTAACAAGAAGATTGGTCTCCTGGCACCATCTCTCCATGTTTTTAATCTCCTGTAGGTAGGATGTCTCGTTGTTGTTGGAGATCAGGCCCTCCACAACAGTGTCGTCAGCAAACCTGATGATGGTGGTGGTGAAGTTGGAAGTGGTTATCGTTAAAGTTTAAAAAAGGAACCTATAAATACAGGTTATTTCACCAAAATCGGAGCAGGGTGCTAACTCCTGTGGAAGAGTTACACCATCTGTTCCACTACCTATTCTTTTGCCAATTGAATCAATAATGAAAATATATAGATTAAGCTTCTAAGACATCCTGGTATGTCTGCATTGTGCTGGAGCTTTTTCTATAAAGTTAATGTACTGTAATGTACTGTTCACATGGTGTAAAGTTTTGAAATGTGTTTCTCTTTTACAGAGAGGTTTTGTCATTTTAATTGTGCTTACACAATTGGAAGATGTCCTTCCAGTACATCTGATCAAATGCACATTATCAACTTGTGCTGTTAATATCATGAACAGCAGCTACGCTAATTTCTCTCCACTGCTTCTCTTTCTCTCCCCATCCCGTGGCATCCTGAGGTTGCTCCAGCCCCACTTTATGAAAATTGTGGACCTTTATAAAAGTAGAAGTAGATGCCGACCCCGCAAACATCCCGAACCATCTAGAGACGTACCAGTGCCAATTGAATCCCACTTCATGTGGAGTTTGGACACTGGACCTCCTGGAGTGTTTAAAGGCTCTGGCATGGAGAAGCTGGTGCTGGATCTGTGATGATCACAAATGTTAAGCTATTTTATGAGTTGCTCAGTAGCTCCTAGTTTTATAACCATAAAGACTGTATAAGACTGTTGAAAGATCATTACTTATAATCTTATACTCCAGTACTCATGTTAGTTCTCACTCTCCAGTGTTCTGTATTGTTGAAAGATTTATGATCACACTCTTGATGTCACCCAAATGAGGATGGGTTCCCCTTTTGAGTCTGGTTCCTCTCATGGTTTCTTCCTCATAACATCTAAGGGAGTTTTTCCTTGCCACAGTCGCCACGGCTGCTCATCAGGGATAAATACACACCATTCACCTTGACTGTTGATTTCTGTAAAGCTGCTTTGAGACGATGTCTGTTGTGAAAAGCGCTATACAAATAAACTTGTCTTGACTTATTGCTTACTATTTAAATTTCCAACAAGCAGTGCGGTTACTTTGATTTACATAAATGAGAAAATCAGAAGTAGTTGTTTCAAAAACTCGACTTAGAAGTACAGTATAAACTCTGTCCATGTGTTTTTTTATACGTTCAGCTATAGCAATCTTTATGTATTTTGTTTTATCACTGAAAATATTTTGCGTGTTCTGCACCCAATGCCTGCTAAAGCCCATTCTGCAACTCTGCAGCTTTAAGAATAGCATCAAGTCTGCACTGGAGGTATGATGTACGTAGATAAATACTGTGTTTATTTATAATCAGCACGGAAATATTCGGTATGAAGCGATAAACACAACCGCAGTTCAATCGAACGAGCAAAACAAACAAGCCAGACTGACTTTTAAAACATATACTGCTCTGTTAAACCTGGGCTGTCTGTGTTTGAGCCTCTCATTAGTGCTAATTCTTTGTTTAGAGCGTTTTCCTGAAGGCAGTGTTGCACGTCCGAGAATGTCTAATGAGTCTCGCAGAAGCTCTCGCTAATATGACACGGTTTCCTTTGCATCCTTGTGACTCCAGAGTGATGAAAAAAACAAAGATGAGCCGATTACCCGACCCTGTGTCATGTGTTAAAAGCTTTGTAGTCGAGGTCTCAAATAATGTTATTAAGCAGGCCCAATATCCACACATTCAGTTTTAGTTTGTCTATATAGCCGATTGAACTGAAAATAGAGATTGATTTTAGGTCTTAAACTCTTGTCATGTTTTATGTAAATGTCACCAAATTGACAAAAGTCAAGGCCTCCTTATGTGCTACATCTGAAAAATTGCACTAAAAGAGATGGAATAAAAGTGAAATGGTCGTAAGAGCTATAAAAATCAAAAGAATGAGAAAGATAAAAACGATTGCCATGGCAGCCAAATAAGACCGACACTTTATGCACACTATAATAGCCCCATATCCGACGTCATTTTTGGCATAGACAAGAAAATAGCCCTACTGTAAAGCATGGAGTGGTTCTCTGAAGTGAAGACACAGCTATTAGCAATGAAGAGCATTGAGAGCTGCATTACACATTAAACTTTCATGAACTGTTTAAGGTACATGGAGGGTACATTAGTTTATTTCACTAATGTAAATAGTGACATTAAATCACAAAGAAATGTATTACTAAGTTCAAATGTATTTGTACTTGAAACAAGTTTGACATGTTTTAAAAGTGTATTGTTCCCTCAAACAGGTAGTTTTCATTTAGACAAGCAGTGTAGAGCTCAGCTTAATTGGACAGTGAGCTCATACATGAAGCTAAAGTGAAGACAAGATGTCAAAAGTGTTCAAAGCAAATGGGAATACTGCTTAAAATATCACACTTTAATACTTTTTTCCCCTGATCACCACATACTCTATTTCTATTTTATAGTGTTGTTATTTTTTTTTTATTGTTATATAGCAGTACGGTACCGCTTTGAAAGTGCAAAAATGTGTACACAACAAAAAATGCAATTCAAAAAATAATTGAATAAAACTCACAGTAGAAACAAGACAGCAAATCATATCCAAACCCAAATCAGCTAAAAAGAAAATGCAGTAACAAAAAAAAAAAAAAAAGGAATGCAAAGAAGCAGCAAAACTAAACCCACATGAACAATCCAGAACAATCAAACTAAAAACCAGAAACAACACCACAAATGTAAATGAAATCAAAAGTCAGCATGAACAGAACTAAAGACAAAAAAGGTTCTTCACTTTTCATGATTGTTTCTGATGGTTACATTATTCATCTGTTTGTAAAATGGTGGGAAAGCAAGATGGAGGTTGTTTACAATAAAATAAATGATTTATAGAAATACGTCTACTGATGCTACTGAATTATGCTTTTTTTTCAAGGTTGGTTTGGTTTCTTGATGTTATTTAAGAGTATAAGTCATTAATAACCGTATGTGAACACTGAAAATATAACTAAAGAAAGAAAGAATGATTCCTTGCCTAAATGACAAAGATATGTATATGAATCCATATATATAATATAGATTTTAACTGCTGTTTTGTATATATGCACACACACACACACACACACACACACACACACATATATATATACTGTATATACAGTAATCCCTTATTTATCGTGATAGATAGATAGATAGATAGATAGATAGATAGATAGATAGATAGAT
>JAAIIK010000053.1:6029232-6046086 GCA_014706435.1 Silurus glanis
CACACACACACACACACACACACACACACACACACACACACACACACACACACACACAAAATAAAACAAAACAAATAAATGCTAATGCTGGAAAATTTAAATAAAATTACAATAAATAAATAAATGTAATATAATATAATATAATATAATATAATATAATTCACTTTACAATATAGATCTTCACTTTACTTCACTTCACACTGTCAAATTTCTTGAGATGGATAGATAGACAGATAGATAGATAGATAGATAGATAGATAGATAGATAGATAGATAGATAGATAGATAGATAGATAGATAGATAGATAGATAGATAGATAGATGAAATTAAAATTTACCTATGGGTTGATCTACTATATTTATTTAGATTTAATTTGTGTGGTTTATTTGGTAGATTGCCTTCAAAGTGCATATGATTAGTGGTTAGTATCCACAACTACTCTCTAAACTACAGTAAGAATTAATCAACACGTCCCAACCAATCAGATTTGAGAATTCATCAGTGTTCATCAAAGCAAGCCCATTAATTCCACAGCCTCACTTGAGCTACTTTCTCATAAAGTCTAGCCTGAGTGCATTGCAAAAAGGCAAAGCGTACCTAATAGATGCAGCAGAAACATTCATTAACATTATTATTTTAGGTAATTACATGAATTTGCATTGAGAAAAACAAAAATGCTACTCTTCCCAAACCTCTTTTGACATGAACATATTCTCAGTGGCCATCAAAACCTTTTCCTGATTACTTTCTTTGTGCCAAGATGCTTGCAGCACTGTAACCTATAATATAGTTCTCAATGCTCTTGAATCAGGCAGATGTTAATGCTTTGTAGACAAATGTTCTTGGATCCTTTGCAGAAAATTCAGCTGTTGAAATGGACACATATCTGGGGGAACATGGCCTAATTCCCATTACTTTTCTCACTGAGTACTCATTACAATGACAAAGTCCTGGAGCAAGTGTATAATTACACGTGTTGGCCACAGAATTTCCACTGTATGATTGAGTCAGTGCTATACAGCTGCCAAAACCGAGCAAACCGAGCAGAGCCCAGGCGTTCAGGGAACGATCATTTTAAAGAAAATTACGCTCATTTGATAGGTCCATTTAAAAACTACACGTTGTGAAAAAAAATTGTTCCCTATGGGTTCTTTGGGCGCTTAACAATTTTAGATTTCAAAACTGTTTTTATTTCAGTAGATTTAACAAAAAAAACCCTGTGTAAGCACCTTTAGGATACCAAATAAAAGTATTGTTAATTGATCTATATAGATTCTTGGTCATTAAAGCCCAAATGGAAAATGTGAAAAAAAAAAAAGAAACGTTTAATGATTTTAATAATCATTGGTCAACAAAGATTAGGAATTAAGCAAACTGTATGTTACTCTCTGCTCCATCAGTTTCCATGTATAAGTTATCATGGCCTTTTGAACAACCAGATACACCAATCAAGCATAACATTATGGCATTATTACATAATGTTGGGTGAAGTGAATAACACTGATTATCTCTTCATCATGGCACCTGTTAGTGGGTGGGATTATATATTAGGCAGCAAGTGAACATTTTGTTCTCAAAATTGATGTGTTGGAAGCAGGAATAATGGACAAGTGTAAGGATTTGAGCGAGTTTGACAAATTAAGAAGAAGTAATTCTGTTAATGCTTGATGGGTTGGGACTGTTTTGGCAGCAAAAACAGGAACTAACACAATATTAGGCAGGTGGTCATAATGTTTTACCTGATCTGTGATCATAAAGGTATGCCTAATTGGTGTGTGTAGTTGTTTTGTATGTTAATTTTACATGAAACATGTTAATCATTATCATGGTTGTCCCTTTTGCATACCAGAAAACTTTACAGTATAAGCAAATTCACCTGTTTCTATTTATTTCCCTAAAACACTGCTTTGCAACTCAAATAAACAAGGAAATGGTTTCACAGGATGCTTCAGAAGTGCATTTGTTAAATTCTTGCTAATTTCATGAGCAATGATGTATTGTTAAGACCATTTAAAGCTTTACATTTACCATTAATGTCTTGCCTATTAGGAAATTGTCTATTTTCAGTCACTGATACAATAAATTGTATGTGTCTCTTTATGCAGTTGGTTTTATTATGGCTTTTACTTTTAAAAGCCATAATAATGGCTTTACGATTTATCTACATAAAAGATGCAAATTCTAGAGATGGAACATGGGCTTGGGCCGCCTGTAGGACAATAAATTGCTTGCATTTGAAGTAAAAAATAAAATAAAAAATCATTCTATTACATAAATAACCAATCAACTTGTCTTAATTGTGAATTTTCAATTCTGATTGGCCAGGTCTGTATCAACGTACTCATTCTAAGACATTTTCATGTGTAAAGGAACTTGTATGACAGCGCTCTAACCTCTTTGAAAATACTTTCCAGTGCCAGTAATATGAAATATTCAGAGGTAAAACTGTAACCTATCTGACATAGAAAATTCATCAGTGTAAAAGGATTTCTGTTTTTTGCATTTTTCAGTCCTATGAACTTCAAAAGAGAAAATAAACTAGAAGCCATGAATGATGGTTTATAAGTGTTATAATAAATATAAATATTTACCAATATAACAGCTGGAAAAGGCTGTGGTATAAAAGGAAAAAAACACATTAATGATGCTAGGAGTAACAATAACTCTGAGCAGCATTAACTTGAATCCATTCTGTTCAATATATTTTTACATATATATATATATATATATATATATATATATATAGTGATGTTAAAATAAACAAACCAATATTTAATGTAATGTTTTTGTCTTAAAATGATTTTTATCAAAGTATTTATGATTATATAGCATCAGGTCACTGCTACATCATAACTATATTTGTTAGTAAAAATATACAGAATGGAGTAAAGCATGAAGTTAAGTCACCGATTTTCCAAACTCTTTTTTTTTGTACAACTTGAAGGTTTGTCTAATCAAGGTACGAATTGCACAAAGGGACTGACAGTAGTGTGGTCAAATGAAAAAGCTTGCTAACAACAAGCACAGTTTTACCCTGCTTGCTATTCCGAAGAGATTTGGCATGATTAGAGTTGTGAAACGCTTACAACAAAAGAAAAGGAAAATCAACCAAAATCACAATCAATCACAAATGCTGTTGTTCTGTCTTTCAGCCATTGTATTTCTAAAGTATGTAATATACAACATTTTTATGCCTATGATGGAAACTTAGACATAACTTTAATAATTTTATAATTAGAATGCTTAGTTACTGATTCAAGAATGTTAGAACCTGCTAGAAATTTTCTTCCAGTATTTGTTATTAAAGTATTGATGATTCATTGGTAGAGACGAAGATAGACAGGTCTAGAAATGAGTTTATAAGAGGGACATTTAGAAAACTTTGTAGGACATTTTGGAGACAAGATGAGGGAGGCTAGATTGATATGTTTTGGTCATGTGCAGAGGAGGGACATGGGGTATATCGGTAGAAGAATGCTGAGGATGGAGCCACCAGGAAGGAGGAAAAGATGCACCACAACTATGGCTCATTACATTGGTTTGTTTCACATGTTCTCCTGGAATGCCTACTTTTCTTTTTCTTACATCTAGCAGCAGCATGCCAGAGAAGAAGTTTAGATGTGCAATGTTAATTAAGAACTCGAGGTAGCCAGGGCGGGATGTGTCACAAAGGCTCGGCTCATTAGTGTGAGCATAATGGGAAAAACAAACATTGTATAAAGCAGCAGGAAAAGGAAAAGTCACACTTAGCAAGCATCATCACAGCGATTATTAGAAGATATGCACATTTCCGTAGTATTTTAAACTATTCAAGAAGACAGTTCTATGAGTCGGACTACTTTTGGTATTTGACACACTGATGTGAAATCATTAAAAAGGTTCTGCAGTGAAGGCAAGTTCAAATTTTTTAACTCAATAAAATAGATCTAAAAGATGAAGCCTTTGCTGAAAAGTGCTGATCCTTATACTATCACAAAAGAAGAAAGATTTCCAACCCCTCCCCACCATTAGATCCTTTTGCAGCCACTCTCCTTTCTCTCCAAACTTTTGATGTGTGCAATCAAGAAAAATGTCTTTCAGCTTCATCATGGTGACTGATGAAAGGCTAGTGTACACCTCTAGAGTAGATTAGGGCTATATCTTTTTCTGGCTTCTCATTATTTGCTTTTTTTTTGTGTGTGAATGAATGGCCTTGACTTCTATTCTTTGCTGAACAATTCATAAATGTTCTTTTTGTCCTCATATACATCAGTGTGTGGGTTTGTGTGTGTGTGTGTGTGTGTGTGTGTGTGTGTGTGTGTGTGCGTGTGAAAAAGAGAACTGTCTTAGCAAGCATTTCATTTACTTATACAAAAGACAACAGAGCTTATGATGGTGGAATTATATTGTATCTGATCTTATTATTGCATTGGCTAATTATGTCAGAATCAGAACAGGATAAAGATACGGGAAGCTGGTTGGAGTAAAATTCTTTGGTAATATTCAAAACACACATCGATTCTATTCTACATCATAGTAACATACAGAGAGATACTACAGTATGAACAGGTGGTGGATAGTAATGAAGAAAATGGTATTGGTTATACTTCAAATCGCTTTTAATGTACTGAAGTATTTCCATTTTTTGGAGACTTTTACTTTAACTTCACATTTCAAAGTCAAATGTCTCACTTTTTACTTAAATACATTTTGGGAAATCAGTCATTCCTTTTTATTTGAGTGGATAAAAATCTAACTGGTTGAGCAGACAGCAAGCCACCAATCAGAGAGCGCACACACTGTTTTGAACTTGTTTTGATTGCTGCTTGGTGGTGTCTACATACATAAAATTCAGGGTCAGTTGAAAAGCAGGCAAAACATGTTGAGAGTAATAAATGAAGAAACTTCTGACTCTAACTTCACAACACCCATTGCCTTATTTGTCATTTCATTTTTTTTAAAATAACTTTAAACATTAAAATCTTTTCATATGAACTGAGTTGATTAAAAAACACAGAAAACAGAAAAATTGTAATAGAAACATTACAGCCATAAAAAAAAATCATAGAACCTCACCTTAACTCTTAAATTCTGTAAAGCTGCTTTAGGACAATGTACATTGTGAAAAGCGCTATAGAAATAAACTTGACTTGACTTTGGATAATCAAGTACATTTGAAGGAAAATAATTTTGTTTTTGTTTTTACTCAGGTGACAGTTTAAAGGAACCACTTTAACTTTTACTCGAGTAACATTTTACAGAGTGTATCTCTACTTTAACTGAAGTGCTGGTTTATGCACCTCTTCTTCTTCTTCTTCTTCTTCTTTCGGCTGCTCCCATTAGGGGTCGCCACAGCGGATCATCCGTCTCCATACCCCCCTGTCCTCTACATCTGCCTCTTTCACACCAACTACCTGCATGTCTTCCCTCACCACATCCATGAACCTCCTCTTTGGTCTTCCTCTTTTCCTCCGTCCTGGTGGCTCCATCCTCAGCATTCTTCTACCAATATAATTCATGTCCCTCCTCTGCACATGTCCAAACCATCTCAATCTCACCTCCCTCACCTTGTCACCAAAACATCCTACATGCGCTGTCCCTCTAATAAACTAATTTCTGATCTTGTCCATCCTCGTCACTCCCAACGAACATCTCAACATCTTCAGCTCTGCTAACTCCAGCTCCACCTCCTGTCTTCTACTCAATGCCACTGTCTCTAATCCATACAACATCGCAGGTCTCACCACAGTCCTATAATTTTCCCTTTCATTCTTGCAGATAGCCTACTATCACAAATCACTCCTGTCACTCTTCTCCACCCACTTCACCCTGCCTGAACTCTTTTCTTTACTTCTCTAACACACTCTCCATTACTTTGCACTGTTGACCCCAGGTACCTGAACTCCTCCACCTTCTCCACCTCTTCTCCCTGCAACCGCACCACTCCACTGCCCTCCCTCTCATTCACACACATGTACTCTGTCTTACTCCTACTGACTTTCATTCACCTTCTCTCCAGCGCGTACCTCCACCTCTCCAGGCTCTTCTCAACCTGCTCACTACTCTCACCACAAATCACAATATCATCCGCAAACATCATAGTCCAGGGAGACTCCTGTCTGACCTCGTCCGTCAACCTGTCCATCACCACTGCAAACAGGAAAGGGCTCAGGGCTGATCATTGATGTAGTCCAACCCTCAACCTGAACCAGTCTGTCGTTCCTACTGCACACTTCACTGCTGTCACACTGTCCTCATACATGTCCTGCACCACCCTCACATACTTCTCTGACACACCTGACTTCCTCATACAGTACCACAACTCCTCTCTCCACCCTGTCGTACGCTTTCTCTAAATCCACAAATACACAATGCAATTCCTTCTGTCCTTCTCTATACTTCTCCATCAACATCCTCAAAGCAAATAAGGCGTCTGTGGTGCTCTTCCTCGGCATGAAACCATACTGTTGCTCACAGATGGTCACCTCTTCTCTCAGCCTGGCTTCCACTACTCTTTCCCATAACTTCATGGTGTGACTGATTAACTTAATTCCCCTGTAGTTACTGCAGGTCTGCACATCTCCCTTATGCTTAAAGATCGGTACCAGCACACTCCTTCTCCATTCCTCAGGCATCCTCCCACCTTCCATAATCTTGTTGAACAATCTGGTTAAAAACTCCACTGCCATCTCTCCTAAACATCTCCATGCTTCTACAGGTATGTCATCTGGTCCAACCGACTTTCCACTCTTCATCCTCTTAATCGCTGCTCTCACTTCCTCATTACTAATCCTATCTACATCCTGCTTTACCAACTCCACATCAATCAACCTTCTCTCTCTCTGATTTTCCTCATTCATCAGCTGCTCAAAATACTCCCTCCACCTTCTCAACACACTCTCCTCACTAGTCAACACATTTCCCTCTCCATCCTTTATTGCTCTAACTTGCAGCACATCCTTCCCAGCTCGGTCCCTCTGCCTGGCCAATCGGTACAAATCCTTTTCTCCTTCCTTAGTGTCCAATCTCTCATACAGCTCCTCATATGCCTTTTCCTTGGCTTTCGCCACATCCCTCTTTACCTCTGCCGCATCTCCTTGTACTCCTGCCTACTTTTCTCATCACTCTGTCTATCCCACTTCTGTTTTGCCAACCTCTTTCTCCTTATGCTCTCCTGCACTTCCTCATTCCACCACCACGTCTCCTTGTCTTCCTTTCTATTTCCAGATGTCACACCAAGTACTTTTCTAGCTGCCTCCCTCATCACTCCTGCAGTAGTTTCCCAATCACCCAACACCTATTCAACACCACCGAGCCTCTGTCTGACCTCTTCCCTGAACCTCACACTACACTCTTCCTCCTTCAGTTTCCACCATCTTATTCTTCTTTCAGTCCTCACTCTCCTTCTCTTCTTCTTCGCCTCCAAAACCATCCTACAGACCACCATCCGATGCTGTCTAGCTACACTGTCCCCTGCCAACACCTTACAGTCTCCAATCTCCTTCAGGTTGCATCTCCTGCATAGAACATAATCCACCTGTGTGCACCTTCCACCACTCTTATACGTCACCCTATGATCCTCCTTCTTCTTAAAATAAGTGTTCACCACTGCCATTTCCATCCTTTTAGCAAAATCTACCACCATCTGCCCTTCCACATTCCTCTCCTTAAGGCCATACCTACCCATCACCTCCTCATCACCTCTGTTCCCTTCACCAACATGCCCATTAAAGTCTGCCCCAATCACCAATCGTTCTTTCCTAGGTACACCATCTACCACTTCATCTAATTCACTCCAGAATCTTTCCTTCTCCTCCATCTCACAGCCAACTTGTGGAGCATAGGCACTGATGACATTTATCATCATCCCTTCAACTTCCAGCTTCACGTTCATCACCCTATCAGAAACTCTCTTCACCTCCACTACACTCTTACTGTACTCTTCCTTCAGAATCACCCCTACACCATTTCTCTTTCCATCCACACCATGATAGAACAGTTTGAACCCATCTCCAATGTTTCTGGCCTTACTCCCTTTCCACTTGGTCTCCTGAACACACAACATATCTACCTTTCTCCTCTCCATCATATCAGCTATCTCTCTCCCTTTACCAGTCATAGTACCAACATTTAAAGTACCAACCCGAACCTCCACTCTCCTACACTGCTCCTTCGGCCAACAGTAGCCCAATTTCCACCGGTACCCTGTCGGCTAACGATACCTGTGGCGGTCGTTGTTAATCCGGGCCTCGACCGATCCGGTATGAAATTCTCATTTGTGATCCGCATATTTGATTTGGCACATGTTTTACGCTGGATGCCCTTCCTAACGCAACCCTCCCCATTTACCCGGGCTTGGGACCGGCACTAAGAGTGCACTGGCTTGTGCCTCCCTAATGGCTGGGTTGCTGGTTTATGCACCACTGCCACTAATTCAACAATTAAGCATGTCTGTTTTAATCATAGTGTTTATGTGAGCTGTTTACACTGACCAGCCATAACATCCACGTTGTAAGTCTCCCTTGTGCCTTCAAAATAGACATAACCCAATGAGGAATGAACTGTACAAGTTATTTGAAGGTGTATTATGGTAGCTGGTGCCAAGATATATTCAAGTCCTGTAAGTTGGGCGGTGGTAGCTTAGTGGTTAAGGCATTATGATTGGATTGGATTTCTGATCGGAAAATTGTGAGTTCAAATCCCAGCAGCACTGATCTGCCCTGCAGGGCCTTAGCTCAAGGCCTTCTCTTCATAGTGCATCCAAGTGCAGTATTTTCCTCAGGTTAGTTACACACATGCACCCAGACATCCACATGATGTAAATTAAAACATAATTTATTGCTTTAAACATTTTGAAACTATGCAGCCTTGTACACAAGATGTGATGCACTGTGGGTATACTAGCCAGCATTCACATTTTCAGCAATTTGTGTCATCATTACTCTTTTGTGAAAAGTGCATCAGTCTTGGGCACCCATGACTTTATATCACTGGTTGTCTTTTCTTTAACCACATCTGGTTGGTACTAACCACTGCATATCAGGACAACACATGCCATTTTAGGAATGCTCTGACCCACTCATCTAACCACTACAGATTGGCCTGTCGAAGTCGCTCAGATCCTTATATTTGCCCAGTTTTCCTCCCTCCCACTGGCTTAACTGACTTAAAATACAACCAGGCATTACATTATGACCACCTGACTAATACTGTGTTGTTCCCCCTTTTGCTGCCAAAACAATCCTGACCCATCAAGCATTAACAGCTTTAACATTTACAGGAATTTAATATACAGTAACTTGTCTGTTGGATTGGACCCCACGTGCATCATTGAGCCTTGGCCGAGCATGACCCTGTCAATGGTTCACCAGTTTTTGTTCCTTGGATCACTTTTGATAGATACTGATCACTGCAGACCGGGAACTGTCCACAAGAGCTGCGGTTTTGTAGATGCTCTGACCCAGTTGTCTAGCCATCGTGATTTGGCCCTTGTTAAACTCAATCAAATCCTTACGCTTGCCCATTTATCCTGCTTCTAACACATTAACTTTGAGGACAAAATGTTTACTGGTTATAATGTCATAATGTTATGCCTGATTTGTGTATTTCACTTCTTAACAGGTGCAAATGTAATGAGGCAATCAATGTCATTTACTTCACCTGTCAGTGGTTTAAATGTTATAGATGAGCATTATACGATATTCTGCATTTGTAACAGAAGCTTTGGTGTCAGTGCTTTGAGAAGTAAAGACAAACTTCAGGGAAGACTACTTTGTGATTACTTACTAACACAAAGAGGTGCATTTTTTTATCTTATCAAGTTGAAAGTGAAAAATGGGAGTGATTATTTGTAATTCATTCTAATTTTTTTCAGATCCTCTACAACATATCATGCAGTAATGATGATGAAAATGGATGATGTGATTCTTTAAAAATATTTGAAAAAGTTAAAGTTGGCAAATTGGCTGTGATAAACCAGTGCGTCGCATCTTGTTTAATTTCTTCAAATTATATGATGCATTTATTAGTTATTCAGATATTTAACAGTTAACACATGCTAAAAAATGATACTTTGTTTTGCTCAGATTTTTCTAATTTCAGATCCTTCCCTATCTAATTATAAGATAATTTCTAGAGAAGTATTTCATAGCGCACAATCATATTTAGTGGATTTAGACAATTTCAAAATGTTTTCACTTGCTTTCTTTCTCTTTTCAGTTTTTGCAGTAGAAACTGTTTTTTACACAACCAAATTCAATCCAATCCTGCAGCAGTTCCCCCCCCCCCCCCCCCACAGCAATGCTTTAATTGCTTCATTGACAGCTTACATAACACAATCTCAACATGCCATGGATTCTGCTCTCCATCTGACTGTGAATATTGTACACAAGTGCACTTCATCATTATTCAATAACATCATACATTACATTGCATGTTGCTGTACAAAAGGTTTTGAATAGTGTTTTTTTATTTGCCATGGATATACACGAATCATGTATATATTTATACTATCTGAGTTCTAGATCATTAATTCTTTAAATACAGAGCTCAATCAATTAAAATTGCACAAATGTAAAAATGATGGAGAAAATTACAGTAAGCAGGGGAGAACAGGATTTTTCATACGTTAAAGAAATGTAAATTATATGATGATGAAGAGATATTATAATTTTTTAATAGCTTACAGTAAGTACATTTGAAGCAATTTATCTTTCTTTGCTTCTTAAGTTAGAGGCTTACAATGTGTGAAATAAACTCCCAGATATCATGGCAGGGTTTCACTCTGTATTTTGCTGGAGAGTTCTCTAAATGCTGAGGCAGATTGAAGGCTTAACCTCGCTATATTACAGCACCAAGGCTACAGTGGCAGCTCAGGGCTGGTGTTCACAGATCAAATGATGACCTCTTTCTCTGATTTCAGCAGAAACACAACTCGCTACACAGCTCACTATTTATCTGGGAGGTCAGGATGTTCTGAACACACTCCTCATTTCTGGGAAGCTTCTTGGTAATACCGGCACCTCAGCACTACTGTCTGGATATTTGATAACACCTATTCTGCTCTGAAACCTGCTGAATTTTTAAGAAAGATAGAAGATAGGACTTACAAACTAACTTGTAAAAAGTATTGACTCCTAAAATGTGAGAAATAATAATAATAATTATAATTATTATTATTATTACCATTAGCTGGGATATTATATTATATGTTGTCCACGCGCTGAAATACTGGCCCGTGCTGGGACTTCCTACACGCTTACGACAGATGTGTCCCTCACAGGGTGGGGAGCAGTCATAAGTGGCTGCTCTGCTCGAGGTCTCTGGGGGAGGTCCCATTTAACGTGGCACATAAACTGCCTCGAGATACTGGCCGTGTTTCAAGCTCTGAGGCATTTTGTCCCAGACGTCAGAGGCCACCATGTGTTGGTCCATACAGACAACACCTCAGTGGTTTCTTATATTAACCACTTTGCACTCTCGCCTCCTGTACAGGCTAGCATACCAAATCCTCCTGTGGGCACAGGGGAAGCTGCTCTCCTTAAAAGCAGCGTATATCCCAGGCCGCTTAAACCTGGGAGCAAACGCCCTCCCGAGGTGAGGGCCGAGGCCTGGGGAATGGTGGCTCCATCCCGAGGTGGTGGAGTAAATGTGAGGAAAGTTTTACATAGTTCAGGTGGATCTGTTGATCTGAACCACCGAGGTGGTAGAGACCATTCTTCAATCCAGACCTCCCTCCACAAGGGTGTTGTTTGCCATGAGCTGGTGCCTTTTCACTGCATGGTGTGGACAACACCGCCTAGACCCAGTTAACTGCCCAGTCGGCTTAGTGCTGGAATTTCTTCAAGAACAGTTCGCAAAAGGGTTGGCTCTGTCAACCCTGAAGGTTTACGTGTCTGCCATTGTGGCCTGTCATGCACCCCTCACGGGGCAGTCGCTGGGTAAGAACCTGTTGGTGAAACGCTTTCTCCCTGCGGAACCCGGAGGTTACGAATTTGGAGGCCTTGATGCAGCCTCCCTTTGATCCTTTCACTGAGGTACCTGTGAGGTTCCTCACAGTCAAGCCTGTCTTCCTTTTGGCCATCTCCTCTCTGAGGATAGTAGGAGATCTTCAGGCCCTTTCTGTGGCCCCTTTCTTCCTGCAGTTTACTCCAGACCTGGCCAATGCCTTCCTCTACACTAGATCAGGGTATGTTCCTAAAGTACCTTTGATCTTCCCACAACCTATTAGGCTTCAAGCATTCCCTCCTCCTCCCTTTCAGGCCCCAAACCAGGACAAGCTTAACCAATTGTGTCCAGTGCTAGCATTGGACATATACGTTTACAGATCAGAACTGTGGAGAAAGTCAGAGCAGCTGTTCCTCTGCTATGGCCCTCCAAGGAGAGGTCTCCCTGCAATTAAGCAGACACTCAGCAGATGGATTGTCATTGCTATTTCCTCCTCTTATGAGTCCTCTGGTCTCCCCACTCCCTTCGGGGTCAGAGCACACTCCACTCGAAGTGTGGCAGCCTGTAATGCCTTGTCCTCTGGAGTTTTCCTCCAGGACATTTTCAACGCTGCGGGCTGGTCCACCCTGCTGACCTTTGTCAGGTTCTATATCCTTGACCCAAGTGCCGCTCCTGGCCCCTCTGTCCTTCGCCCTAGCTGTGCTCGTTCACACTAGGCAGGGACTGGTCAGTATGGCTTGATTGGACTCTCGTTCCCAAATGCAGACGTAACCTGGAGACATTCCCCTTCCTTCTCCTTTCAAAAGCTGGTTTCACTCCATTTGCTTTTAGGCTTCCTGGTCGTTACGTAACCTGGTGACATAACCTGGAGTTTTACTTGACAAACAATATTAACAAAATATACAACACATTCTTTTAATAAGAAATCTTATATAAGAATAAAGATAATTCTCTTTTTTGCAGAGTGTTTTTTTTTTTTTTCTGTCTTATTTTTCTTTACTTTTAATTTCATTTAAGATTATTTTATTTTATTTTTATACTTTGACCTGACTTTGGTTGTATTTTGTTTTCTTTCTCAGATAAACTTGGATCATATATTCATCACATTCTGCCCTTTTTTATTTTTCCAGATGTCATAAAACGAGTGCAAACTCACAAGTTTGAAAACTCATATTGTTTTCATTTTATCAGATATTTTTTCCCTTATTTCTCTCTCTCTCTCTCTCTCTCTCTCTCTCTCTCTCTCTCTCGCTCTCTCTCTCTCTCTCTCTCTCTCTCTCCATATATGTTAAGTGTATAAATCTACACTCAGTACCCCATAATGACAAAGTAAATACAGAATGCTAGAAATGTCTGTAAATGTTTTCCTTTTTTTTTTTAGTATTCCGACCCATACCAGTATTTAGTTAAAGCTTAGTTGAAGTTGTAGTTGTTTTAATACATCTGAATAATATATATACATTACAGGCATATATTTAGCATATATATTTACGTTTATGGCATTTGGCAGCCACCCTTAAACAGATCAACTTACAATGATCTCATATTATACAACTGAGTATGTGAGGTTTAAGGGCTTTACTCAAGAGCCCAGGAGTGGTAGCTTGTTGGTGTGAGGATGCATATATGATATATATGCATATATGACCATATACAGTATATTCAGATGCAATTTGGAATGTTTTGGATAATGCCAAAAGCACATGGCTGTTAAAAAATTTACAGAAGAGCAGCACATTGTGTAGCACAAACTCCAGATGGGCACACGGTCCCTGGAGATTTAACTGAACTGCTACTGTGCTCCAGTTTGTTTCAAGTGTACTTTTCTCCACTCCAGCGACTCCCCTCTTTTTGTTCCTCAATTTAATTTCAGGCCTCAATGAAAAGCAATGACTTACTAACCAGCATCAGCATCTCCTTAGTCATACAGCAATGTGTTTAACGAAGTATCTTTCAGGGACCCTTTTCTATCCACCCACGCAAGCTCTCGGAGTGACGAGAGCTCAGCACAGCAGCAACTAGGGCATTCAGTGGATGCATTCTCATGTGTATTTAGGTAATACAAAAAAATAAAAGTCGAGAAAAAATCAAGTCACATTTTGGAGTATAATAAAACATATATGAACATATAAACATATTTCGTTATCTTGCATTTCATCTTACAATTGTTTAATTATTGTAAAAGTATAAAAATATAAAATAATGTATTTCTGTCCATACATTTTTTTTATCTATTTATTTCTTTAAACATTCTTTTGTAATATACATTGTTAATGTCCAGTTTTAAAAAAAATACATTTATTGAATTTTTTTCACTTTTCACATTATCACTAGATTTTGCCAAGACACCCAGAAAAATAAAATAAAAACTATAAATAAACATAGAAATCAATCAGGTTTTGTAAGCAGTCGTTTAATTCTAATTATGTGAAATGCCTGCTAGAATCCGATTGAAATCCATTGGTGCCTATGACCTTTAATTAATCAGATCATCATTTTATATTGTCTTACAGTTTATTGCAAAGATGTATTATACTAAACATTTGGTTCCTGGAAAACAGTTATCTAAAATTCCCACATGACAAAGATTTCTATGAGCACATGCAAAAGGAATAAAACTATATAAATAGTATGCAAAGTTATGATATAGAGATTAGCCCCGACCATTCCCACTTGCGGAGTGTTTTTATTATTTTTTTTTGGTTTTTCATTTATGTTTAAATTGTTTTATTGCATTCATACACTTGATTACTCCTATACTCTGACCTGACTTAGGTTGCATTTTGTTTTATATTTCAGGTGAACTTGAATCATGTGTTCATCTCATCCTGCCTCAGAAACAACTCCAAACAACTGTCCAAAGTACCTACTTTTAGTTTTTATGACAACTTGGAAAACTCAGTGTGAAAGTGTGCCTTGTCAAGAGTCAAGAGTTAGATGAAACAGTCTCTCAGAAGGACTGTCTCAGGAAAGGCAGACCAAGAGCTACCTCTGCTGCAGAGTTTATTAGTGGGAGCTAGTACTAGGCTAAAGGCTAACCCTAGCCAGCCTGCTCTACCGTTCATCCTAGCAAATGTCTGCTCCCTGGACAATAAATTGGACTACATCAGACTTCAGCAAGCTACTCAGTTTGAGTACAGAGACATTTGCATCTTTGTTTACACAAACATCTCAGGCACAGAACGGGTGAAGCCCTGCCTCGGCTACTCAGACTACATCTCAGTTCTGCTGATGCCAACATACTGACCCCTCAACAGGCGTTTAAAACCATTGTGAGAACCTGGCCAGCAAGAGCCATCTCTTGTGACCATCTCCAAGCCCATCACCACATGCTCCAACCAGAAGTCATGGATGACCAAAAGGTGCGTGCGCTACTTAAGTCTAGAGACTTCACCTTTAAGAAGCTTTAGATCAGTGGACAAGATGACCTTAAGAACAGCAAGGGCCAAACTGTCCCGAGCCATCAGAAAGGCAAAGCGCACACACACCAAGAGAATCCACGGCCACTTCCAGGAGAGCAGAGACACCAGGCGCATGTGTCAGGCGATCACAAATTACAAGATAACTTCACCTGCCTGTGAACATGACACTTCCTTCCCAGATGCGCTGAACGAATTCTACACCTGGTTTGAGCTGCAGAACAACGTGGCAACAAAAAGACCACCCCTCCTCCCAACGACCAGGTGTTCTGTCCCACAATAACTTAAGTGAGGAAAACTCTATGCAGAGTTAAACTCTTAGCCTTCAGCGCCGTGCCAGCACGATTAAATCCCATTGTTCTCAGGTGTTAATGTTTAGCAATAGATTAAATAAAAAGGGACAAGAGTAACCATGACTAACTATAAATCATTCTACGGTCTAAGCCTCAAGCAGTGATTTTAGATCACTGTTTTTCAATTGAAAACGTATAACGAATGCATTTGCTGAATTTTTGTAAGCAGTACACACAAACAACATGCCTAAAAAAAATGCAATACTTACATTATTATTGTAATAACGAGTCACAAACGCATCCGCTGCTGCAAATCCCGGTTTATTAGGTAAGATAAGGGTCCACTGAATAACATGCCATAAAGCATTTTTGCTCCAACGAAGCAATAGTGTTGTAATTTAGATGATTATTTTTTTGTTTACTTCCCAGTGCTTTGATTGGTGTATTGTTTGTATATGTTTCAGAATAACCTTTGCATAAAAACGGCATCTTGGTGGTAAAAAAACAAATATGGCTGGTAGAATATAGTGTTACAAAACAAATGAGACCATGCAAAAAAAAAAAATAAATAAATACAGTAAAAGAGGGGAAATCTCGGCTTTAAGTATTCACTCTATAGGCAGGTGCTTGAACCTATCATTCCAAACCTTTTATTTCCAGCTAGTAGCATTATGGAAACAAAATGATTGATGGAAACTGTAGCCAATAAGTGCAGGATTTTAATATATATATTAAAATATATATTAAAATATTATTAATATATATGGGATGATTTTATTCCCCATGTGGGTGAGTTCTTAGTTTTATTACTCTTTACAAACTCTTAATAGTCAAAGCAGCACGTGCATAGTGACGTTCCAGCAAGTGGATGCAGCTCTCGGTTCTGCACAAACAGCTGTTTCAAGCTTGTGCTAACTGGACTTTGTTTACAAAAAAAAAAAGAAAACAAAGAAAAAAAATGAACAGTCAAATAAGTAGTTTTATCTGAGATTTGCACAAAGCAGCGATGAGGAAAATATTCTTGGGGCGGAGTAACAACAGAGACATGAAGATCTGCATGGGGATGGAAAATCTGAGCCTATTTTACATCTGTTACAATATATCTCCCTTTACAGTTTTATATGATGTTATAGGTTTTATTAGGTTTTTATAAGAGAAATGCTTGAAAAGTGTGTGTGTGTGTGTGTGTGTGTGTGTGTGTGTGTGTGTGTGTGTG
>JAAIIK010000053.1:6055643-6070741 GCA_014706435.1 Silurus glanis
TTTCTTTTCTTTTCTTTTCTTTTCTTTTCTTTTCTTTTCTTTTCTTTTCTTTTCTTTTCTTTTCTTTTCTTTTCTTTTCTTTACACTCACGCTCTTTCTTTCTTTCTTTCTTTCTTTCTTTCTTTCTTTCTTTCTTTCTTTCAGCACTGTCACCATGGTGTGACAGTTCTGGCTCTTACAGTTCCTCATCCTCAGCTGCATCATTTTATTTCATAATTAAATTAATTTATGTTAGCACTTTTTATTTTCTAAATCCCCATTCACACAGATATTCTTTATAGTTGTGCCCCCCTGCAATATTGTTCTGACAAATTGATTCGGTTCTATTTCCCAAAAATAGAATGAAACTTAATCCTGATTGCAACCATTCTGACTGTAATCTGGCAGTTGCTAAGGATGAATGAATGAACTCTAATAATGATTGCAAAAGACCTCTATCATTGTTGGGGATCATTTTCTTGGAATCCATTAGTTTCCAGTCCCGATACATCTCAGGAAGTCTCAGCTGGAAGCCCTGTTAGTCTTTCTGTCTAACAAACAAACAAACAAACAACCATTTATTCTGTAGAAACACCACTATAAATAAAAATGTGTTGAAAAAGCAGAACCTTTCTTTTTTTTTTTTAACTCCCGGTGATGTTCTGAACATTGGTTTAGATAATTTGTTTGCCACGGTGGACGGACTGTTAAATTAATTGAACACAATTGCGCTTGCAATGTGTATTCTTATCCGCTACAGGACAATCAGATAGAATTAAAGGGCAGTGCATCGCATTATGGCTTTCAAATATGTGGGTGGTAAACATTTATCGTGATAAAGTGTATCATGATTATGGGATAATTGCATCATGTAGAGTAGAAATCAACGGATCCGAAGCCGAAAAAAAAAAAGTTTTTTTAGACATTAGCTATAATGCATCATAAGAGTGCACTTTATAGCTTACTGAGTTATTATATTTCAGTCGAATATAGTCGCAAATTCATGTTTGACACCGAGATGCCATCTTTTACTGAATGCTCATCTTTACGTCAAACAGATTCAATTATTAATGCCGAGGTGATGGGATTGCGTTGCGTTTTGTCTGGGTGTTTTATGATTTTTCCAGAGGCACCTTATTTTAATTCAATCCAGAGCAATAACCTGAGCTTACATTTTCTTTTTTTATTGTCGAAGCTAAAACATTTATTCGCTGCTTGGTTTAGAGTCATTTGTATATCTGTTTGAGAAATGAACAGCTATGTCAGCTATACAAAAATGTTTAAAACATGTATTTTAGTAGTATTGTTCTCATGAAAAAGCAATTGATTTCTTAAATTGTAAACAATTCACTGAACTCATGGTCTAAAAGTATTTTATGTTTTAAGTTTTAAAAGTAGAACTCCAACTACTCTGGAAAAATGTTAATCACATCACTAAACATAGATTTATTGTCTATACATATTTTGTTAGTGTAATTGTTTTTTGTTTATTTGTTTATGTTCATGTGATCATTTAAAGTTTTAATAATTCATTTAAACATTAATCCTGATTTCTGGTGGTTTTACACTTTTACAATTATTTTCCACATGAAACTGATGCAAATGTGATTTTTCTTTTTTTTTTTTATACGCAATTACATTTATTTATTGTATTGCATTTATTATATTTACATTTATTTATTTTTATTTATATGCAGGTCATTTATTGACAGATTATTTTTTCTGCATGTAATTTCTACTTTATAATTAGTTTTTTTCCATACAATTTGTTTCTTGTCATTTGTTTTGTTCCCCATGAGCCTTAAATATCAAATTTTGGTTATGTGATTTATCCCCAGAACAGTTCCCCACAGAAAGTTTCACATTTTTTTTCCCCGTACATGATTTGTTTATTCTCCACAAGCAATTTTTTAACAAATTATCCATTTTCAACATAATTTAGCATATTTATTTTGAGTTAATTCAGCCATCTCATTTGTTTGTTCACATTTAATTTCCTCATGCAATTCATCAATTCACACCATTTACATTCAATAATCATATTCTTTTCACCTAATAAATGTATAGTCACACATATTTTAATCATTTATTCATTTCCCCCACCAGATTCATGTGATTCATTATTTTTATCTGATTCCTATTGTTTTTTGCACATAATTTTTTGCACACAAATTTTCATTATTTTTCATTTTGCAAATTTTCTTTTTTTTCTTTCAGCATGCAATTTTTTTATGATTCCATTATTTGTCATGCAGGGTTTTTTGTGATTTACTTCACCTTTACAAATTGTAATTCTCAACAATTCATTTACTTTCACAAGTGATTTTATTTGATTTTTTTACAATTTGTTTTACACATGCTTTATTTACTTTCACCCAAACAAGCAATGTAAACAAATCTCAGCGCAGTTACACAAAATAAAAATATGCTGCTCTTCAAATCGAATATTTGAAACAATTCAGATTGTTGTGTAGTTTATTTCAGTGTATGGTTTTTGATTTCTTTATAATTATATTTGTTTACCCCACAATGGTATAATTTCATTTTAGACAATTATTGAACTTATACTCATGATTTTTATTGTTTCCTAAACTTTATCTATTTTTAAGTAATCAAATCTTGTGACTCTACACCTTTGTTTTTGCAATTCACATGCAATTTTTTTTACTGTTTTTTTTATTTTTATTTTGTACTTTTATTTATTTTATTCTTTTTTATATACTGATGTTTTTCTAGCAGTTTTTTTTTCAGTGCATTGCATGTGAACACGTGCATGTTTTTCACCTGTAATCACATTAGTCACGTAATCACCTTGGTGCTTCATCAGCATTAGAGTCCAAAGTGATTAAAAACCATTATGCTTAATCTCTTCAAGCTGTGAACTTTATTACCCGAGAATGGATATGAGTGTCAACAAACTCTATGAATCCATGTTTGGAGTTGTGGGAATGAGAAAGTGCAGACAGTTTGAAATGAGCTGAATAGCTGATAATCAAAAGCCATGTGCTGTAGGAACACTTGCAAAGCAATTTTTTGTTTTGCATTATGTTGTGGAATACAGTTTAATCTCCACCCAAATTGTAACCTTATGGCAGAGGCAACCAGGTTTTGGGCTAAAATATATAATAGATGGAAATGTCCCTTTTATTTAGGCTTGTTTTAATGATAAATCAGCCAATTTAACAAATGCCCCGTGGGATCAATAAAGTATTCTGATTCTGAATACTACTGTACACACACAAGCAAAAAATCTAACTTTTAATCGTTTTCACAACATAGCATGAGAGATGGGAGCTAAATAGTTAAAACATTGGACTTGGATTGAATTCCCGAGTTAAAATCCCGGCACCAAGCTGTCACCTCTGACCGCTGACCCCTGAGCAAAGCCTTTAACACCTTAAATGCTCAGTTGTAAGTTGCTCTGGATAAGGGCATCTGCCCAATGCCAGAAACTGACTAAAATTATACAAAATCTATTCATCATTCTTGGTGTTTTTATTCTGGTTCTGTTTAAGATGCATAGCCAGGATTATGGCAAGAGACTACATTTCAAATCAGTGACTGCACCCTCATCATATTTCGCATCATATTTGAAATATGACCTTGCACAAAGAATCATTTCCCTGTGTGGTCAATGACAAAAAAAGCAATTTTTAGTTGTTTTGACTGTGTCTCTGGTAACATGTGGTAAAAGGATTGTTCAAGGCTCTCTGTTGACAGGGTGGATCCTAAACTCTCACAAAGTTTGGTACTTTTTAAATAAGAGGTGTGGCTATAAATATGAAGGACAAGAGGCTTTCTGAACAAACATTTGTGGAGCTGTAAAAACTTTAATGAAAAGGATTGTGTGTGTGTTTATGGGCCTGTTAGGAGACATAAAGGTAAAGGTAGTCATGAGTCATTGTGAGAAAAGAGCACCCAGACAGTCTGTCTCTCTCTCTCTCTCTCTCTCTCTCTCTCTCTCTCTCTCGAAATTCACGCCGATAAAATTACTTTCTTTCAGTCTCAAACAAACTGGCTCAAATGCAAATGAAATGTAAAAATGTTACACTTAAAACTACAGAGTTCTGTTGTCACACCATCACACTGAGCCAAAGAGAGACATGATTTCAACTCTGAGCTGGACATTTTTCAGTAGATCAAAAACAGCTAAATGCAGCTATTTGAAAACAAGTTCAATAATTATTTTCACCCATTTTCCATTACCAACTCCTCTTACCTAATGTGATTATCATATCATCTGTCCAAAGTAATGCTAATACAATGGTGTGTTTAAATTGCTTTCAGAAAGCCTTATCTTAACTTTAACTATCTCCACACAGGATCTCCAAAGTTTAGTCAGAGTGACCATCGGGTTCTTAGTCACCTCTCTTAAGAATGCCCTTCTCCTAAATTGCTCAGGTTCACTCCTGTTATAATCCTGGTTGTGCCACACTTCATTATTTGCATACAGGACAACTGTATAATGGAGATTCTAGTTTTTCTCCCAAAATGCAGTAAAAGTAAACTAGCAAATGGAGTCAAAGGAGACTCTCAGTACTGCATTTGTTTCATTCTTTGCTAATCTTCTAAATAGTGATTTCTTGCTAGGAGTGAACACTAGTGGCCTATTAAGTTATTAAGCCTATTAACTGGTAACTGGTTTTACTTGTAACAGTTAAAGCTTTGAATTGTTTTCTTCTGTTGTTTGCATGTTAATCTTCTAACGTATAGCCCATCACAAGCACTTCTCTCAACAGAAGAGATTTCCTACATTTCCTACACTTTTTCATACTGCCTGTAAATAATGGTATTGTTGCACAATAACAGGTTTTAAATCCAGATTAAAACATATTTATAACATATTTTTTTTATTTAATATTCAGTTATAGAAGAGCTATTCTTTATAATTGCACTATCTGATGTCACCCAGAATGATTTGTTTCTTATTCTCCATGATGGACTTTTGAGGACTAAATATGGATTTTCAAAAAACACATACAATCTTATGGTCAGGTGTCCACATTTTCTTTTCTCCTTAAGTGCATACCTGTCAGGGATCCACCAGCCACACCTTCACCAGACCCACCTATCACTCCAAGTAGCTCTCCATCAAACTAACTACCCACACCTGGCACTCATCAGCCTACATCCTACTTAAGTTCCGTTCTCCCTCCAAGTCACCGTCCGTTCTACAGTTTAGGCTGGAGAACACTGTCGGACTACTCAAGCCACGGATTACCCGTATCACGTAGGATTACTACCTTTTTCAGGACTTTGCATGTTCTACGGGCTTAACCTTTCAAAGGGATTACCAGGTCTAGCTGAACCTTTATGCACTGTTTGGTTTACCGTTTCTTCCCTTTTGTGCAACCTTACATTAAACCTTCCTTCTGCTGAACTTCGGTTTCAGGCACGTTCTTCCCGTCTGACAATACCCCTAATAGGAGCAGCTAAAAGAAGAAGAAGGAGAAGAAGAAGTGCATATCTATGTATACACAATTATAGAAAAGCCATGTGAACACTTGTGCAATGTGTAAGTGATAAAAAAGAAGCTAATGATTTTGAAACAATCTTATTAATGAATAAAAAAAACTATTTGGCCATATTTCACATTTTATATTTCTCTACATGTCAGATTTGCTTAATTTTTAAACCTTTCAGCCACAGACATCTAACATTTTGAAGTCTGCCCAAAGCTGTAATGAAAAAGATGAGATCTAGAGATTTTTAACATTTAAATGTCCTATTTCATTACAGTCCAAATGCTTAACTGACAAGCTGACAGCCATCACTTGGAGCTGACTGACTGCTGATTACTATAAGATAAAATTGAAAAAAATAATTTTCTATTATGCTAGAAGAAATTGAGTAAAACGGGTTAACATGACCGAATGACCCTAGGAGCTATGTTGTCCGGGGCTATATGCCCCTGGTAGGGTCTCCCAAGGCAAACAGGTCCTAGGCGACGGGTCAGACTAAGAGCGGTTCAAAACACCCTTACGAGAAAAAATAAATCAAGGACCGTGACGTCGCCCGGTATGGCGCAGCCGGGGCCCCACCCTGGAGCCAGGCCCGGGGTTGGGGCTCGTATGCGGGGTTCCCCCACGGGGTCCGGCCGGGCTCAGCCCGAAGTAGCGACGTGGGGCCGCCTTCCCGTGGGCTCACCACCTGCAGGAGGGACCGTAAGGGACCGGTGCTGAGAGGATCGGGCAGCAATCGAAGGCGGGGGCCTTGACAACCCGATCCCTGGACACGGAGAAGTGTCTAGGGAATCTGCTTAGACTGCTGCCCCCGCGACCCGAATTCGGATAAGCGGGAGAAGATGGAATGGAATGGAATGGGTTAACATGATAGATTTTCTTGAACTTTTCAACAAACTTTCTAATATTATGCTTAGTCATCTTAATCATCATTTTAGTTGTAGCTCCATATGTATTAAGTGATACAGACTGTGCATGGAGCAGAATATCTTTCCAGGGCTAAAAAAAAACGTTCATTTTATTCATTCATGATTAATTATTCAGAATAATAACTTGAATGTCAGTCATTTTTTTTTTTTATAGAATTTTAAACAATGGACATGATCTCAAAGCAGCTTTACAGGGATAACGTGGGTATAAAAGAATGTATAATGTTTATAATAATTGAAAATTTGTACATGATGAGCGAGCCAGTGGCAACTGTGGCAAGGAAAACTCGGTTTGCAGTGGTCAGTATCTATCGAAAGTGGTCCAAGAAAGTAACAGTGGTGAACCGGCTACAGGGTCATGGGCGGCCGAGGCTCATTGATGCATGTGGGGAGCGAAGGCTGGTCCGTGTGGTCCGATCCAGCGGACAAGCTCCTCTAGCTCAAATTGTTGAAGATAATGCTGTTAATGCTCGACAGGTCAGGACTGTTTTGGCAGCAAAAGGGGGACCAACACAATATTAAGCGGGTGGTCATAATGTTATGCCTGTAAGTGTATATATTGTCTATATTGTCTCTTATGGCACAGACATAAAGTCATGTAATAAGCAGATGAAGTTATTACTTAATCTGTAAAACCTATTATCTCTAATTATTTGCTATTTATCTAATAAAACAAAAAAACTAATGAACAGTATTTTGGCCATGCAAACCAACCACAGTTCTACTCTCTCTCTTGTATTTGAAAAAATTAAAAGTGAAATGATGATATTAAATAAAAATAAATATGATATTTTTTGGATCCTTCAGAAAGAAATCTGATTTACAGCCTATACAAGCTTCACATTTTTACTTGGTTGAATAATTCAATTTATTCTGAACATTGAACTCATTGTGAACTGTATCTTGACCAGTGCAACTTGTTGGGTCATGCTGTCAAAAATGGCCTTCTGTATATGAATCAGCTTTACACATTGACTCTTCTTTCTCCTTGCTTTTCTGGTGTTAGCTACAGTATAGCTGTGCATCTTTCTCTACCTAAAGCACTCCCTTTTTCACCAGCAAAATGCACTTGTTTACAACTACATATTTTGTTTGTTGTGTCCTGCCATTTGGTTTGGTTCTGCATGTGAAATTTGATGAGATAGCTCACAGTGGGTGCAGAGAAAAAAGTGTTAAGAATTCTGATCTTTTAAAGACACTGCAAGCAGGTGTTTTTTTTTTGGTCTCATGTCTCCTTTTTTCCACAATTTGTTGAACCCCTGCTAGTTTTGGAAATGTTTTTTTTTTTTATTGTCTTTGACATTTACTTTAATTCCTTCTTAAAGAAGTGGTTGCTTTTGTTTACAACCTTAGTTTGCCATAATACCCAGTTTTGCAACAGAGGTTAATTGAAGGGTCTATTTATAACCAACAAACGCTGCTTTGAGCTACAGCTTCTATGATAATAAAGTCTGTTGGGATACACACCAAACCAGGTTGCATATAATTTACATGCATAGTTCATACTTTGATTCATTGCAGTACATGGGAAATGTAACCACTAGATACTTCTTGCAGGAGACACCATGTTTTTTTATACTCTGAGCTTTATAAGACAGTTTGCTCACATCGACCTGTAATGATCAAGGAGCAGTTTTCACAATATCCAGCAATGTCACAACTCTCTTGATGGAAATTCTTATATCATGTGGTTCTGTGTCCTTGAGCATGAAAATTCACAAGGTGGACTTCTCTGAGGCATCCATGTGCTCTTAAAAAAAAGAAAAAAAGCACTTAGCAGGAGTAATGTTTTGCTATGCCAGATATGTAAATCTTTTTTATAAAGAAAATATTTTACAAAGAGTAAAAAGCATTTGAGACCAAAGTTTTTAGTTTTTTTCATTAATCCATTAGTTTGATGAGTTGTCACCATGTTGAAGTATAGATCTTCTGATGCATTGAAATGTTTAAATGAGCTTTAAAGCCAATAAAGCTAATTCTGTACATCAGACATTTATTTTTAAACCCAGTTCATTTTAATAACCACTTAAAATATAATATAATTTATGTTATAAAAGCACCATCAAATCAGAATAATATAACTGCTATTCTTATAGGATAAGGGTAATGGTTAGAAGGAGTTAGGGTTAGGTTATGGCTGTGTTAGGAGGGTTATCTTTGGGGGGGTTAGGAGAGTTAGGGTCAGGGGGATTATAGTTAGGAGAGTTAGGGTCGGGGAGGGGTTAGGGGAGATAGTGTAAAGAGGGTTAGCATTAAGGGGTCAGGGAATTTAGTGTTAGGAGGGTTAGCATTAGAAGAGGTAGCATTGAGGGGTAAGGTTAGGAGAGTTAGCATTAGGAGGCTTAGCATTGAGGGGTCACGTGAGTTATTGTGAGGAGGGCTAGAATTTAGAGGTTAGGGTTAGGATGGTTAGGCTTTGGAAGGTTGGGGTGTTAGAGTTAGGAGGGTTATGGAGGTAACTTTAGAAGTAGCTTTAGTTAAGTTCAGTTGTTCGTGAAAGAAACTCTCCTGGTTCACATATTTGCTGCAGAATACAAACTTGGTTATACTCTGCAGAAGTCATGTTGGTGCCACTGAGGCATTGAGTATGAGTGGGGGTGGCTCAGAGCAACTGGCCTGTGGTCATGGCAACTATGAAAAAAATGCACACAAATTGATGCCAAATAAAAGATGAGCAACTCCAGCTGCCAAAATGTGTGTGCGCATGCTAACGAGCCATTTGAAAAAAAAAATCCCTTTAATTTTTATTAGTCTGCATTTTCTAAGCAGCTTGTTCAGCTTAATCAGTTTAAGCAAATCTATTTTCTCTCTTCGCACCTTAATTTCGTTTCTGTTGCTGCAGTTCGTTTTTATAACTCTTTCAAATGTAAATCTTACATGAAATCATTTAAATGTAAAAAAAAATTCAATTTTCGAAGTTTGTTTTGTTGTTTTGTTAATTGCACCCACCTTCTCAAATTGTCTGTCTTCGGAAAGCATAGAACCAAAGAGTTGCCAAGTTGCAACTTTTTCACATTGAAATAAAATAAAAGACACACAAGTGTGCTAATAGCATTACAGGGCTGATTAAGCAACACCATCATGTTTTAAAGCAAATTTAAATGCAATCAAATCAATTGTTTTACAAATATACACCATATGGTGTGACAAAAGGAAAGTGTAAATAAAGAGAAGGTGTAGGCTACGTATCTACAATGTATAGAACCATTTGTTTTTAGATACATTGCAAATGTTGATTTCAGGAAGCAAAAACTAGAAAAGTATGAAAGAAAACCAGCATTTGTTCGCAGTGGCACTCGAATATGCCAATGTTTATTGTTTCCTCAACTTCTTAATTTTGAGCATTTTATTTAATTTTCTGCTCACCATGGTTGTAAGAAGTAGCTGTTTGATTTAAAATAGCCTTCATCTTAACCCCTGCCAATTCTACACTGGCCTTTCTCATCAACAAAGTGTTGAATAAATAATGAATAACTGAACTGGAATAAATATTTGTATTCCATTAGTGATTTTCTATCGTCGGATCCACATTATAAGAAACAAACCTTCTGAAACAAAAATAAACTAAATGTTTGTGTCCATGGTTGAGTCGTAGCTGCAACTGCAACATCTTTACAATGAACTTAAGCCGAGAGAGAGAGAGAGAGAGAGAGAGAGAGAGAGAGAGAGAGGCAGGTGTATGAACTGCAATCTGCAATTTTTTTTGAATAGTAAAAAGAAGACTATTTTTAAATAATTAGTTGCATTGTTGTAGATAATAAGGTGCCTTTTAATTGTCATCATTGAAATAGTAACAATATAATATTACTTGAATATAATTATGTTTTTCTTTTTTCATAAAACCACTAAATTGTGTAGATTGGATATCCGGCCCCACCTGGAGGCACCACCCATCTAAGCCTCACCTCACACCCACCCTTGACCACATTCATCCACGGCAATTTTCAACAGTACAAGACTCCTGGGTGAAATGAAAATTGTCTCCTATTTCCTCACTTTCTTATATCACACATTTTCCTTGTCAACCTGGTGTCACGTGTACTCATGTTCCCTGATTTGTTTTTCGTGTATTTCGTCTTCACCTCTGAATAAAGTCTTTCTAAACCTGAGCTCAGCTTGCGACCCTTTTCCACCTGTTTATTTCTCACAAGTCCCCAGACCATTATGTGTTGTTTCCATAAGCCTTGTGGTGATTTTTTTCATCAAGCCATTGCGAGCATGCAATCTCTCGCCAAATCTGCCCTACATTTATCACCATGACACACACATTCACAATCACACACACACAAAGTTTATCACAAACTTGACACATCTTATACTCTGGATGAAATATTTGGTATCTACGTATTAAAGAGAAGCATAAGGCTAAATAATACATACAGTGCATAACAATTGATTTCATCCTACATAAACACTCAGTAACAGTTTATTCCATGACACTTGACATGTGTCATGACATCTGATGTTTTTACTCGATGTGTCAGTTATTTACAGAGTAAGAAATTACACATGGTATACAAATAAAATCCATGCCCTAATTTAATCTCCTGAACTGTGGTATTTCTCTGAAACACTTAATATATATAAGTAAAAACTTAACATACTGTATTGTTACTGAATGGGAATCATTAAATATATATCGTTTTTTAATCAATTAATAAAACAAGCGGTTTGTGTTTTATATTTGACGTCATTCTGACATTTCTGGACTACAATTTCAGCTAGAATTGCATCATTATATCAGTACAAAAGGTGCCATAACCTCACCTACATTTGACAAAGAAATTAATAATTCTTAACACTTCACAAGTAATTGTAACGGTAACAGTCGTTTTGTCCGTTATTGCAACATGCATTTATTATACCACTTGACTGGAATACATCTGGAGTGTGAATTGTTATAAACAGCTTTGGAGTTGTTATGTAATTGTGTGTCTTCCAGTTCTAGATGTTTAGCTGCTTAAAAAAATAGCATTGAAAAAACACTGTAATAAAAAATGCATATCTAGGACAAGTATTCTTTTGGGAATATTCCAAACATAATCCATGAGAAAATGAAATGCACAGAGAAATTAGAAAATGGATTGGGACATGTCCTGAAAACAAACATCACCATGCACACATGTTGACTTAGGTTTGGTATATACTGTATATGTAACCATTTATTAGGATTGAACAAATATTGGCATATAAACAGATTTAAATACAGACGTCAATACTATTGTCTATAGTCAGAACTATTGTTTGTTTGAATTATTGCATTGAATATTTTTTTGTAATCTTATCAAGCTGTGTTGACTTACTTTGAGCTTTTAAAGCAACAGATAATCTAACTTGAATGTGCTCGGTAAATTCATTTGAAATTACTATAAAAAACTACAAACATGCAAACAAACTAACTAACTAACAAAAACAGTCCTATTGACATCTCTACTTGAAGACAGTTATAAAGCTTGCTGAATTTGGGGAACTCAGAGTCGGAGTTCACACACCATGCTGACATTGATGACATTTAACTGATGTTTTTCCTCTTTCTGGAGGCCAAAAAAAAAGCCTAAAGCAAACAGTCTTCCGTTTTAAGATATTTTAGATTGAGATGTTAAGTAATATTGATTGTGTAGAACTAAAAAGATAGTGTCATTGTGGTACATTCCTATTATGATAATGAGGTAGTTTGATATTAATAAAATCAATATCTCTTTATGTCTTTATTGTAGTTTGGCAGCTACATTATATGCACAAAAGTTTGTCGACACCTGACCACAAGTTTAGTGTGCTTTTTCAACATCTTACTCCACATTTGCTGTTATAATAACCTTCACTCTAATGGGAAGATGCTGCTCCTGATTTTAGAGTAAGGTTACCAATACCAGATACCAATGCAGAATGAGGAGCATTCTGATTGATCCCAAAAAGAATATCTAATAGTGTTGAGGTCAAACCGGTTAGAGCTCTATAGCAGGCCACTTAAGATCTTTCACTCCAGCCCCATGTGCATAGAAGGATTGTCATGATGGAACAGGTTTGGGTTTTCTAGTTCAAGTAAAGGAAATCTTTAATGCTAATGCTAACGCTAACTTTTAAATAACAATTAATGTTTGTCCATATGTGTGTACAGCATTTGTATACCTGATACCAGGTATGGAACACCACATTAAATCACAATCCTCTTCAGAAAAATATAAAGCCTTTTTCATGACTCTATCCCACTGAAATACAAAGTGCGTAGGCTGAGACCATTCACACCCCCTAGTCCTAAACACCTGTGACCTGAGAAAGGGAGTCAGCTGTGAACTCAACGGCGGCCATCAATTCCCAGCCGATATGGACCAGATCCAATATCCACAGTCATCTTGACTCAAACCCAGGCCAGCTGCACGCATTGTGATTGATTAGAGCTAGTCTGGCATAGAGCCTCGCCTCTAGGACAGGCAGGTGGCACTCTCTTTCTCTCTCTCTCTCTCTCGCTCGTTCTCTCTTTTTTTCTCCATTAATCTCACACACACATTCACATACATTTACCCAGTCCCACACGCTCCCCTACATATAAACACAAGCTTTATTGCCACGGTTGATCGGATCCCTCACAAATGGAGAGGCACACACAGAAATAAACTGAGCAACTCCTACATCATTCTTTTTCTGAGTGACTTCATTAGATCTGTATTCACACAGTTCACTGAGAAAAGCAATTGTTTAGAAGACAAGTGGAGTTTATTTTTAAAAGAAAAAGTGGCTTCATGTGAAAAGGGAAATCTTCCATAATAAAAATTTGCTTCTTTGATTTTCATTCTTCCCTGACATCACAAATGATCTTCAGTGATTATTCTTTAAGAGATTACAACTGAAAAAAATCCACTCTAAATGATTGGCATATTCACTTCATAATTAACATGCGAACTTCAACAGTGCCCAAGATTTATTTTGTAATAAAAAAGATTTTTTTGTTGAATTTTACAATTGCAACATTGCTATCATGAACAGCTAGCTACATTAACCACAATGCCTTTCGATTACCTGCTAATGGGGTGCCATTCATTTAGCCCTCTTTTTGAAGCAACTGATGCAGCAGTGCTTAAGTCTATCCACATTGCATTAGGAATGTTTAAGTCTCTATTGAGTTTTTAATAACAGTATTCTTCCGAGTTCTTCATGCTTTACAGAACTCACATGGGTACGTAAGATTGCAAAATCAAAGAAAAGCTATCTGGTTGGATGCATCTTTAAATTCTAAGTAAACATTTATAGCAAAAGATATATAACAATAACAGTAATAATGAACTTAGATTTGTTTTTTTTTTACATGATATACAGTGCATTCGGAAAGTATTCAGACCACTTTTGCAATTTTGTTATGTTGAAGCCTGATACTACAATCGTTCAAAGATTTTTTTTTCTCATCAAGCTACACTCAGTACCCATTAATGACAAAAAACTGTGTAATGTAAGTATTTTTTTAAATGAAAAAATTATATATATATATATATATGAAAATTAGCTCAGGTGCCTCTCATTTCCCTTAATCATTGCTGAGATGTTTCAAAATCTTCACTGGAGTCTACCTGTGGTAAAGTTTATTGATTAATGGCACACACATTTCTATAGAAGGCATCACAGCTGACAATGCATATCAGAGCAAAAACCAAGCAATGCTGTCAAAGTGCTCAGAGACAGGATTGTTGCAAGGCACAGATCTGTGGAAAGCTACAAAAAATGGGTGTTTTACCACAGCAAAATCTTGTCAGTTGGTCAGGGTTAAGGGAAAGCTGAAAGAAGCAAAGTACAGAGATATTCTCAATAAAATCTTTTCCGAAGAGCTCAGGACCTCAGTCTGGTCTGAAGGTTCATCTTCCTATATGACAACAACCCTAAGTATACAGCCAAGATAACTCTGTGAATGTCCTAGAGCAGGGGTGTCAAACTCAGGCCCGCGGGCCAGTGTAATTATATTTGGCCCGTGAGATCATATCAAATGTGTATTAGAGCTGGCCCTACAGTATATAGCGCATACACTGCTAATACTACAAATCCCAGAATGCTTTGTTAGTGCGTTGGTGCGTCAGTCGAGACCGCTGAAAAACTCTGTGTACTCAGCGTTGAATTTACCCGGAGATTTGACGATTTTAAAGCCCTGAAATGCAGATTTGAACTGCTCAGTAATCCGTTTGTGGTTGACGTGGAAAGCGCACAAACCAACCTCCAAATGGAGCTGATTTAACTCCAGTGTAGAGACACGATCAAGTCAAAGTACGACTCTGTGTGTGCTGCACAGTTTCCATGTTTCCTCCCTGACACACTGCACCAACTCCGTGTCCAAGCTGCTCAAACGCTCTCTATGATCGGCATCTCATATCTGTGTGAGAAACTGTTCTCTTTCATGAAGATGAACAAAACACCACTCAGGAATCTCACTGATGAACACCTTCACTCAATCCTGAGGATTTCCTCAGCTCAGAGCCTAAACCCAGACATGATGCACTTGCATCTAAATAGAAATGCAGGAATCTGGCTTCAACCAATCAGAGTAAATCAGAGTGTAGCAAACTGAGCTTGAATGAATTTTGTCTTTATGTTAATGGTTGAAAGATTGTTTTTTTTTAATTGAAGGAAATTATTATTATTTTTGGTTTTGTTGTTGGCCTGTGAAAAAAGATTTACATTATAAAGGAATTTGAAAGGCGATATATATATATATATATATATATATATATATATATATATATATATA
>JAAIIK010000053.1:6074518-6106705 GCA_014706435.1 Silurus glanis
GTGTGTGTGTGTGTGTGTGTGTGTGTGTGTGTGTGTGTGTGTGTGTGTGAGAACACATACCAGTGTAGGGCTTCAATTGTTCATGGCATGGATTGCATTGCATTGAAAACATATTTTAAGATTCTGGTCCATGCTGACATGACTGAATTATACAGTTCCTGCATATTTTGTACTTTCATGCTGTGAATGTCCCAGAAGTAATTTTTTTTTTAGATTCATATTTGGACTGAGCAGGTAATCCAAGATCAGATTGCTATGTTCATTAAACAAGTTTTTAAAACTCCTATTCCAAAAAAGTTGGGACACTGTAAAAAAAATAAAAACCGCTCGTATTCACTGGTCTGGAAGTGGTGAACAAACCCTTTCCCTGGCTGAGACAAGCTAGCTAGCTTCGGGGTTGGCTGACCTCTCCTCATGATGTCTAGCTTTTCTTTAAAATGGATTTTTAAGTATGTCCGAGACCAAATCAAATTCTCTTCCTCTGTAGGCATAAAAAAAGTCTAACTCAGATGTATTAATGTGTGCAGTGCGCTACAGACGTGTTTCGCCAGTTGAACTTGCTGTAACAGTTTCCCTCTGACCAACCAATCAGAGGAGGGAAAAATGCTGATGCTATTCTGTGCCAGCTAGCTGGCCCTGTGAGGCGAATTTGAAATCTGATTGGCCAGCAGTATTGGCTTTGAAGGCCCTGGGCAGATTAGATTGACATGGCAGCACATAGAGGCTGAAATCTAATTGGACAAAAAATCTAACATCCACATACATGTACTGGAAGCAGTGCAGCCAAGAGAAACGCTACGTAATGAAGAACATAAACTATTAAGAATAAATTAATACAATTTCAGGGACCAACTATTAGAATTTAGGTTGTAAATGTAGGTCAGTGCTTCTGATAGTGTTTAGGCCAGCAGAGAAGGCCTTGCTGGCCCTGATGGCCCGCCACTGGGGAACACAAATTGCCATGTCAAGCACAAATGCAAGTTAAAGCTTTAGCATGCAAAGAAGAATCTAAATGTGAATATGATCCAACAATGTTACTGTTCTCTCTGGACCAAAGCTCATTTAAAATAAAGATTATTTAAAACTGAAATTTGAAATAATTAAAAAAAATCATGGACAATAAGGTTAATATGGAGAGGGATCATCCAACTTGTTAGCAGCACTAATGCAAAAGCCTGCATCTCTGATGGTATTGGAGTACATTACTGCTTATTGGATGGGCAGCTTGCACATATTGGATGGGCAGCTTGCACATATGGAAAGCCATCATCAATGCTACATACAGGATTTATAGCAACAACTGCTTCCATCCAGATGACAGCTTTTTAGGGAAGGGCATGCATATTTCAGCAAGACAATGCTAAACTGCTAGACCTTTTACTGTCTGAAACCGTTAGCAACAATAAAACAATAAAATTTACTATTACACAAATGGGACAATATTCCTCTCCCAAAACTCCAGTAACTGGTCTTCTCAGTTCCCAAATGTATATCGACTATTGGTAAAAGAAGGGAAACATGGCTGTGTCCCAACATTTTCAGGCATAAATGTTGCAGGCATTATTTAAAAAATATTACACTTTTTCCTTAAAAGGTACATTTCTTCAGTTTAAACATTTGATATATTTTATATATTTGATAAGTTTTTATTGTGAAAATCATTACATTTTGTTATTAGTTTTTGATGATTTTGATGATTTGTGACATGATGCATCATATGCACATGGTCAGGAACAATGCTAAAATAGGCTGTGGCATTTAAACAATGATCGTTTGTTACAACCCAAACCATTACACCACACAGACTAGCCTTGACTAGACAGATTAGTTTGATGGATTCATGCTGTTGGTGTCAAATTCTGACGCTACAATGTGTATGAAGATTAAGATTAAGATTAAGAAAATTCATTAGACCAAACTACTTTTTTTATTTTTTTTTCAAACTGTCCAGTTTTGGTGAACCTGTAGCTGGGTAGCCTTAGCTTTCTGTTCTCGGCCGACAGAAGTGAAACCTAACATGATGTTCTTCTGCTGTAGGCTGTCCACCTTAATGTTGAATGTTGTACTTTCTGTAGTGCTTTTCTGCACATATTGTAGAGTGATCAATTGAAATTACTTCAGTCTGCTCATACTAGTATTGTCATTCTCCTTTTGATATTTCCCTTCTACAAGGTGGTTCTGAACTGCTCCACACTTTATTTCATGCATTGAACCATCTGTTGATTAAATACAGAATTGAATGAATGAGTAGGTGTAGGTTTAAATGTGACAAGTATTACATGCTATGTACGATTAGAAACAGACATTCCATAACTAGGTTCTCTTTTTTCCTTCCTTTGACATTAAGTGGAACAAATTAAATGCAGATTGTAATATTACTAAGAATCTTCAAAGCCTTCCTATTTAAAAACTAAAAAAAAAAAAAACAGCTTTGCCTCTGGTGGTTACTAAATCTTTACACTGGAGACACCCTGCTAAACAAATGTCTTATCAGTTCATATTGTTCCACATCAATAATTACACAATTCCTTCTCCTATAATACACCTACTGTACCACACTCCTCACCATGTTCTTTAAATATTTTCCTCTAGTTAGTATCATATTATCATTTCTGCAACTTAAAAAAAACAAATGAAGGCAAACGTAAATCCATTCGATTTTTAATTTTATTTTTATTTAATTTTTTTTCATTTTTTTTTCTTTTTCCATGTGAATGCCTATGACGAGAAATTCAAGACTTGGTACAAAATAAATTAGTGTTGCAGAAAAACTATTGGATTTGCATTGATTTCTTCACATGGGTTTTCAGGCAGTTAAAATAAACAAACCAAAAGAAAAAAAACAGCAAGAGCAATTTTAGTAAGTGTTTGAAATGCGTGATGTAGTACTTGGAGAATGCGTCAGCTTCTAGTGTTTAGAAAACAAACTGCTAATTAGGTACTCCAACTCTCATGCAGAAATGGCATGCAATAGCATCCTCTCACAGCGTGTTTCACTTGAATGACAAAATAGCAATTATGGATCCAGAGCAGAGGATTTGTGCTGGGAGTTTGAAATGAAGAGTAATAGCTACGGAATTTCAGATGAATAGAAGTCATCAATCATGGGTATGAATCTCACAAAATGCAGTGGGGAGGATCAGGTTATGTGATGCGTTGTTGTCGACATCAGCAAACAAATTGATTCAAAATGAACTGGCAAAGTATGATGATTGGAAAAGTAGGTGGGAAATAGCGTAGAACAGTATTGGTGGCATTGTCGGAGAGTTACAGTAACAGTAGATATAGCACTTATACAAAGGTACCGTATTGACAAAACAGGCATGCTGTGAATTATGAATAATCAAAAACAGCTATATTCTAGCAAACATTTATCTTAATTAAGCAAATTTAAGATCCACATTCCCTCTACTGGTTTTCTGTAGCTTCCTATATTAGGTTTAAAACATCTGTCGGACTTCAAAAGTCAAAAATTGACCAGAAACTCAATGCACTACACTCCTTCAGTGCACCATGCTTTTCTTATCATCTAGCACTGCTCAAATGGTCTCACTATCACTGTGTACAAGAAAGTGTAATCTGTTCTGGTTAGTGAGGATTCCTTCAGGAGGGGTGGGATCATTCAGGATTTCCCCAGGGTTGGATGCACGCCACACTTAATATGAAATTTACAATGTTACATTAAAACCAACAAAGCACATCTAATACAATTTGTAGCTCACTGCAGAACTGGCTTCATCTAAATATTTTTGGACAAAAAGACTTAAATTAGTATGCGTTTGTTGTTGTTTGCCTTGTGTTTTCCAGTATTCTGACTCATTTACAGCTCCCCACATAGCAATTACTAAAAGGAGTCAATGTTTATTATGTCTCAGTATTCGATTTAACTTGAGGGACAGTTGATTTTCTTTTAAATCATCACCCATTATTCACACTGGATATTTCAAATCAATTAAGATGCAGCTCTAAATTGCTGACTGATTTCTTCTACTTTAGAAAAATTCACCCAATTAAAGTTGTCCACAAACTCTTTTCCAACATCACATGCAAAGGATTAAATGAGCCCTTTATACAATAACGAATAACTGAATTTTCTGTGCTACAAGAATCTTTTTTTTTTGCATAAAATATGCCCCATTCTCAAATCGACTGAAGAAAAGTGGGCTGTCATTATTGCACTTCTTCTTCACTTAGAAACAAATTGCAAAACAATGTCCCTGTCACGACAAGTTTACTAATATGGGACATGCTAACGGGCACAACAGTGCTACAGCGTTTAGAAGACAGAAAACATTGCACTAACAATGCATAAGCCTGGAGCTTTTAAGACATGCTGACTGTATGCATAATAAGTACTAAGTGTTCATACTTTCATTACACAACACTATAAGTTGTGTAACTCATGAATGGTTAATGCTGTTGCTGTCTTTTGTGTATAGAGGAAAATGAATGTTCCTACAAGAGTCAATTAAGAAGCTGCAGTAAAGTAAGATTACATCTGGGTATATATCAGTCTGTACAGTATAAAACCTCCCAGCTGCCTTCAAACTATTCTTTAAAAAAAGAACTCATTCACACAAAAGTCATGCAAATATTATGTATCAGTCAGTTAATCTGATTTCTGCACTTTATGGACAAGAGTATTGGGACACCCCACTTTTTCAGCCATATGTGGTTCTTCCCAATCTGTTCCCACATAGCTGGAAGCACACAATTGGATAGGATGCCTTTGGATGCGGTAGCATTCAATATTTCCTTCACTCTAACTAACTCAAACCTGGTTTGGATTGTAAGATCTTGAGTTGCCTGCTATAGAGCTCTGACCTCAACCCTACTGAGCACCTTTGGGAAGAATTGGAACGTTGACTGAACTCCAATGTCAAATAAATTATTAACTTTAGACATCTGTTTGTGCGGTTTTTTTTTTGTTGTTGTTGTTGTTATTTAAAATATTATTATTGCATGATTTCTTGTGCTTTACTTATTTCCCAGTACATGACTTCACATGATTTTCCTGCTTATCTTTACATGATTCATTTATTTAAGATTTGTTCTGGCACTTGGGTGGTGGACAGAACTTTCACTTGATGTTTGAACAGCTGAGTGACTGTTTTTACATTACATCTAAAGACCTACCTCTTTCAGAGATTCTTAATTTAGCATTTTATGGTGCTAAAAGTGCTTAATTTCTAACTATTTTCTCTTCCTAGAGAGTTTTAGACTGATGTATTCTTAGTCTGTGCCTTAATGAAGCAATATAAGAAATGATTTATTGATGAAGACTTCAGAGCACTTTGAAAGACGATCACTAATAAAATGTTAATTAAAGGGATCTGTCAAATGCCATAAATGTAAATTTACACTTGATTTTTTTACAGGCAATTTTTACTGCATTTATTTTTAACGTGATTCCATTACAATTTCATTAATTGCACCTTTTTTGCTCATGATACTTTTTTTATTGTCAATTTATTTTTGTGCATTTTTTTTTCATAATACGTGTATATTGCTGATTCATTAATTTGTTTGTTACTGATTCTTTTTTTATATACAGTACATGGTTCATAATCAGTATAATTATCAACCCGCCATGTAAGGTTTAATCAAGACTCTTTGCAAATTTGTTTTTGTATGTGATTTTCATGTTATGAATTCAAAACAAATCTTTTTTTTTAACGATTCAACACTACTTTGCCTTCATATATGCAATATTATTTACATCATTACATGTGTGTTATTTTTCGATAAGAAAATAAAAGGAAGTATTTGGGCTCATTAGAGTAAATATTCAATAGTTACATGTAAATACAGTAGAAATTCAATGTTTACAAATTTAAGATGGAATGGAGCAAATCATTAGCTTTTTCTAAATATTATATTGTTCCTGGAATAACAATGACAACAATTGTTTCCACACCTCTACATCTCAACACTGTTTATCTTTATTCTTTTGATGGACATAGAGAAAAAGTGAACAACACGAATTGGCTCTAAAGCCTAACAGTGCCTTCATGGCAATAAGGTTAGATGGCTATAAATAGGACTGTAGATAATCACATTTACTTGAAAGCAGAGAGTGTGCCTTATCACAGCCTGAAGTGTCCATGCTACTGAGCTTTCTTCTTCTCCTTAAAAAAAAAAGATTTTTTTCAATAAAATGTGAAGTGATAGTAATGTTTTATACAGTGACCTAAAATAATTAAAATAATACCTAAAATAATAATATCTTTAATATTTTTCAAGTAATAATTACGATGTCATTATTTAATACATACTTGCACAATGTAGCATAAAGAAATAAATAAATGAGGATGTGATTTATTTACACATGGTGCATTTATATTTATATGTGATTCATTGACTTTTTTGTCATATCCCTATGTGATTCATTTACACTTTATTCAGCTAGCATCGGCTCCACTACATGCACATTTTCTAGCTTTCTGGTCACGTCTTGACTTTGGCCGGATTATACACGTGAACAACGCGGAAGCGTTCCCAAAGTGTTGCGACGCAGCTCGAGTTCCTGAAAGGGAACTCTTATAACAGTGAAACTTTTGTGAGCAGTTTTTGTTCATAACATTACTGTATACAGTATTGCTCTTTCCTGGCTCGGGTGGCTGCCGCAAACTGCATATGACATCCCAAAACACCTCAGAGACATTTTACGGAAACCAAAACAACACTTAGACAAGCCCAAATAAGTCTCTGTGGTGTTGAGAAAAACATTGAACAGTTACACTTCGGTTTCTGGAATATAATGGCTGTGGATATGAGTTTAGTATTAAATAATGAGTAGGACATGGCTTGACTTTGAAGTTGTTTTCTGATCTAAGCCCAAAATGTTTAATTATATATTAATAAAAATTTATTATCTGGTCACATCTGGATTAAATCAGATTTTAAATTTGGTATTAGCACATCGCCGTTTCCTATTTTTCTATTTATATGTTTATATATCAGTGGAGGGATGTCAGGGCTAACAAGAATTAAGAATCAGATTCACTGACTTACATATGTATTAAATTATTCCATTATCCATAATCAGACTGCAATTTGGCCACGCCAGGCATCTAAACATGTTAACAAGATGAAAAACTATATAGAAATATAGGTATGGTTGGCTAGTAAAAATAGTAAATGTGTAATAGGTTGTAGAAAGTTCTGTGCAAATTATGCTGTCACTGTGCAAGGGTCTGATGGCTTGGGGAAAGTAAATAATAATGGGGCATATTAGATGCAAATTTAATCTTATATTCCTTGAAACTGACTCATTAAAACGCAGATACCAAACCTACAGCCAATATACACCCAAGAAGTAGCAGGAGTAATTCGATTCATCACACTGACTCCAATCTCTTGATTATGCTTCTTGAGCAGATATAATTTTTCTCCGGTGTGCTATGCTCTATGAATTTTATAGCATGGCTCCACCCCTTTTCTTCTTATGAAATCAGTAAGACTGAACTGTAATAATGAGTTGCTCATTTGTTTCATTTGCAACCAACAATTCTGAGGGTTTTCTTTATATGTTCGCAAACATACTTTCTTCAGTTTATTCAGAATGAAGTACATTTTTTAAATAGTTAAACCAATAACAGCCAGCAAAGTAGTCATGTGTTGTAACTGAGCAGGACTTTTGAGAAAAACAAAATATGAAGACATGGAAATGATTAAAAACGTCTTTTTTTTTTCCCCTTAAAACATTTGTTCGGAAACATGGTTTGTTCACAAGTGAAACATCACTAACCAGAAAGCCTTGCAGGGCCAAAATTAATATCCAATTGTGAATTTATTAAGCATTTTGAAATTGTGATTGCATCAGAAGGACCTTCATAACCTTGGGGAGTTAAAGATGATTTGCCAAAAAGTATGGGACAAAATTTTGGAACAGCTTTAAGTCAGTCATTTGGTCAATGTGGTGTGTGTTAATGTAAAAATTGAACCACAATGCTGTATCACATATCTTTGGGTATGCTTGGAAATATAGATTTTTTTTGTTTTAATTAATGATCGGTCAGAAAATTAACAAGTATTGAACAAAACAACTTAGTTAAGAGCTTTTCTCTTTGATTTTGATTAGTTTAAATGTTAAAGCCTTGTGAATAAACCTGTAATCAGCTTTTTATGAGGAGCAGACTCGATATTGTTAAAACCAGACATTTGTTGAATTTTACATCAAACATTGTAATCATTATCATGATTGTACCTTTACATGCAAAAAGACCGTGAATTTGTGAATTTCTCTGTTTATAAGTTTTCCTCAAACAGTTCTCTGCAGGAAAAGTAAGCTAGCTAAAAGTGACACCGGAGAGATCTTATGTATAGAGTGTATCTGATTCATTCTTGCTCAATTCAACAGTGATTTGTCGTTAAGACCATTAAAGGCTTCGTATTTTACCATTTTCATTTTGGCCCTCTTTTCTTCACTGGATTGTAGGTACGAAATCAAAAGACATTATCTTTATAAGTGGATATATGAAACATACGTGGATTTAATAAATAAAAAATTGCTACACATACATATTGCTGCTGAGATTTTTAAAGCAATTTTACTGCAGGTATTATCTACAAAAGCCTGTAAGAAAAGGCAGTATTGATAATTTGAAGCATAACAGGCTCCCCTCTAGCTCTGCTGTATTTAAAAAAAAAAAAAAAAAAAAACACATGGACCTTGTGCTATTATTGCAGAATCTCTTGTAGTAAATGATGTTGTTCATTCTTGTAAGAGAAAAATCAATATTTCACTATTATTTTCATAGATCTGTCCAAAGTATTAGACACCATGCAGCAGAACCATTTTGAAGCTCTGATTTTAAAGTGATAGGGTGTCCTGAGTGAATTCTGAGTAAAAGAAACAAATAATAGTGTAGTTACAGAGCTATATTATATTATATTATATTATATTATATTATATTATATTATATTATATTATATTATATTATATTATAATAATTATCATATAAATGTTTTCATGCATACATACATATACTGTATATACATTCATACAAGTTATGCTTGAAAGATACTGCAAGATATATAAAACCGATCATATAAGTAAATAAAGGCCAGAGGGCGAAAGAAAGCTTTGGTCCACAAAATCCTTACAAATAATTCAATATGAATTTTAACTCAATAAAAAAGGTCTTGACTATAAATATCCACTGTATAAATCTTTTTCCAAGCCAATGTGCAGTTCTAAGCTTCCAGTTCAGTCCATATGCAGCAGACCCAGGTGTCCGACTTCCAAGTCGACCATCTGCCAAGCTTCTAAGCATTCACTTGGGAAATCTCAAAGCAGCCATAAGCACTAGAAGAGCAGAGTCTCTCAGAAAATGTTTAGATTTGTCTGTAGCTGTGCTCTTCTGAGTCAGAGTTTTATACATGATTAAAACACAGGAGTCAGCCAGGCTTAATGAGATCTTAAAAAATGAAATACAAAATTTAAGTGCACACATACAGAATATCAGATTAGCTATGTATTCATTAATGATGTATTAAATGATGTATTTAAAAAAAAAAATATTAATAAAAATAATTAATCTGTCACATTACTATACAGATGACTTTTGCTAGTCACCTACATGTACTCACTTCTCATAAATGGATAAATATATAGTCCTGTTCCTGCTTGTTTATTTAGAGAGACATAATTTGTGTCATAATTTGGGAGTGGTAGCTCCAGCGGTTAAGGCGCTGGGTTACTGATCGGAAGGTCGGGAGGTTCAAGCCCCGGTATCGCCAAGCTGCCACTCTTGGGCCCTTGAGCAAGGCCCTTAACCCTCTATGCTCCAGGGGTGCCGTAACATCTCTGACCCCAGCTTCTAAGCAAGCTGGGATATCCGAAGAACAAATTTCACTGTGCTGTAATGTATATGTGACAAATAAAGGCTATTCTATTCTAAGTTTCCAGACAGCTATTAAATTTATTGCTATCCTTATAGAACTCTAGGGTGTCATTGCACTTTTAACCCAACTGTCTTGCTAAAGCAATATCAGCCATAGTAAAAATGAAGTCATGAGAAATGTTACAACTGCTAGCCCTGCTTCCAAGCATACAGTAAACTGACAAGAACAACACACCAACAGTAGTGGACAGTAACAAAGCAAATGTAATTAGTTACTGTACTTAAGTAACTTTTTCATGTATATGTACTGTACTGAAGTACTGTATTATTTTCACATAAACAGTTGATTAAGCAAAGAGTCTTGTGACAAAAATGATAATAAGAAAACCATAGCCATAATAAATCATAGTACTTAAGTACATTTAAAAGCAAATACTTTTGTACCTTTTCTCAACTGAAAGTTTAAATGGAGCACTTTTGTTTTTACTGGAGTAGAATTTTACATAGTGCATCTTTACTTTAACTCAAGAATATGGTTTGTGTACTTCATCCACCACTGAACACCAAATATATCTTTTTCCAAGACAAATGGTCATGTTTTGATCAGTCATGCTTTTCAGTGTAACGGAAAGTGTTTCTACTATCTTCCACGTACTGTACATGACCTAGCCTTCATCTTGCATACATATGTCCTGTATTTACTACATTCTACAAGTCATAGCTGAATCAGAATAGCACAGGATTACTGGAAATAACTTTATTTGCTCATGTCATACCAAATTCCCAGGTTAGTCATTCTGACTGGGAGGGAAACAAATCACTTTTACTAAGAGAAAGTGGCCAAATTAGCTCTCCTAGGCTTCCTACCATGGATGACTATGGAATCATTGGGATTCAAATTCACAATCTTTCTTACTAGGAAAATATAAATTTGTTGGGGATTTTTTATTATTATTCTTTGGTGTTCTAGTGGTTAGGATGCGGCGCTCTCACCGCTGCGGCCCGGGTTCGATCCCCGGTCAGGGAACCAACCCCAGCCACTCTTAGTGCCGGTCCAAAGCCCGGATAAATGGGGAGGGTTGCGTTAGGAAGGGCATCCAGCGTAAAAACGTGCCAAATCAAACATGCGGATGATCCGCTGTGGCGACCCCTAATGGGAGAAGCCAAAAGAAAGTTTTTTATTCTTTAGGTGCAATTCATAAAGCTTCAAAGTGTGAGCCAATGTAAACACTTTTTTGCCTCTAGTTTTTCCAAACTACCATACAAATGCATGCAAACTGTGTTCATTACCAAACTGTAAACAAATAATGACACATTTTACACATAAGGAAATGGTCAGTGGTGAATGCAGTCAATGCTTTTCATTGCCGGTTAGAAGGTTGTGAGTTTTACTGTCAGCATGTCAAGCTCTCAAATCTACTCATATAATTCCCTTCCTTAGATCATGGATAGCAGGTTTGCTCTAGGCATGTCATTATTGAGTACAGCTCGAGAATACCAGCAAAATGTCCATTAACATCAGACAAATGGGCAACAACATTAACTGAAATCCTATATAAATCTTTGAAGTTCTGCAGGATGCCTTGAACTTGATGCGTGACAGCTTGAATGAATAAATAATATACAAAGAATACAGGAAGACTTCAATTACTACCCGTTTTCTTAAAGAAAAGAGACAATGTGATGTCAAAAAAATTGTATGTATGATTTTGAGATTCAGCATCATTTACACTCCTGATTTCATGATTAGCTGTTATGTAATATCCCATTGCCATAATATGAAAGGACTGGATCAAATTTACAATCAAATTTTATCTGTCACATACACAACCATACACAGGAGGCCTTTTTTATTATTATTTTTGTTTGTTTTTTGTGACTGGCCTATGACTTAAAAAATATATTAAATATACAAAAATAAAAAATTGCATAAATAAAAAAGAGTACAACAAAGATACACCTGGAATAATAAAAAAAAATCTAATAAAACTGAAATTACAATATAATCAAATATAATTGCAATAAAAATATATTTTTTATGAAATAAAAGAAAAACATTAATAGAAATATAATTTACATACCAAACACCATGTACATTCATGGAAAGCAGAAAAAACATGACTTATTTTGAGTGTTCCTGATAAAGTGCAATTGTGCAATAATTTATATATGTAATAAAAACACTTACAGTGTATTTATATATATAACATTTGCAGTATTTTATATTCAATATAATTGTAGTTATATTCTTAGATCATTTATTATTATAATATGCCTATACTATATACAATTATAATAAGGTTTTATTCTCAAGAAATGTATTTTAATAAAACTGAATTATTGATGTCATGCCTTATGAATATTGTAGGATAAGTATGGAAAATAGATTCTTCAGCATTCAATTTTAATGTTGTTAATGTCATCAAGCAAATCAATTTTAGTAATTGATTGATTTCATAGTAGTTTCCATGTCTAAGCTATTACATGAGAGCACGTTCAAATGGTCTGCAGTGGTACAAAGCTAGAATCTATTATCAAATGGACAATATGAACTGAGGATATGGTGTTCCACAAACAAAACCATTGTTTTGCTAGCTGCTGTTCATTTGATGGTAGATTAGTTTGGTGGATTTTAGAGCAGACACTTGGAGCATGAAGAACTTAGCCAAAGCCCTTTCTGTTTGCCAATAGCTCATGAAAAGTACAGCAGCTTCTAACCGCCTGACTGGAGATGCAAGTGATATGTTGACTTGTTTTTATCCAGATTAGTGCTTGACTGTTGCTACTCTTTGTATGATTGTTTTTTTATTTGTTTGTTTTTTCTGTAGATATAAAAAATTGTGTGGATGCAAATCACAGGTTTATATTAGTGCATTTAATCTAATGTTTTTTTTTATTTTTTTTTTTTTATTATTATATAGTACAGCGTATACAGGGAATTCTGTTCTGATAATGTGGTCTGCAGCTTTGGATATTATATGAATGAGATATTTGGTTTAATTATTTATAATTTTTATAAGAAGTCTCCAGTTTCCAGAGTTTAATTCCATTGTTACAGGACAATTTGCAATTCTGTCTTATCACCATCAAGACAAAGACGGGGAAAAAAAAAAGCAGATGAAATAATGGCCTTTTATAAATGATATAAATGTGACTTGTTTGATAGATGTTTCATGACATTAAATGTAATCAAAAATGGAAAAAAAAACTACAATGTGCTGTTCTTTAAATACACAGGATGTGCTGTTATTAGAAAATGAAATTGGGAAAAACGTCCATATTCCTTTGGTGTTGTATTGTATACAATGTGTTATACCATGATCTGCTTAAATACTCAGTTCTGACTGATGGGTCGTGTGAGTTCAAATGATAGAACACACGGGTAGTTCTGTTCGATTTATTCACTGAAATAATTGAAATAAATGCACTGCCTTGAACAATTGTAACCACAGTTACACACAGTTATAAACTACATTTACATTTTTACTTGTGCATAATGAGACAACAGACATGGTACAAATATATCTCTTCACTCTCTCTATCTCATAACTATTTATTATATTTGATTAAAGCAATATGCCCTTGTCACAGTATTTTGTCCTTGTGTATGATTTAGAGTGGGCAGAATTGTTATTTCATTCTTTCAGCAAAATTTAGCACTGCAATCTACAATGACCGCTTTCATTTGTTAATTTAACTTGCATTGTATAAGTAAAATAATCCACTCAGAGGCCTCAGCTTTGAATCAGTTGTTTGCTTCAAAACCATGCATTAAAATGCTGCACACTTATTCCTGGATTAGCCTGTACTAAAATTGCATGCTTTTCTGGGATAAAACAAACCAATATTTGCAATATATTTTAGTACCTATTTCTAAGAATGTGGCTATTTTTGCTGGACATAAGCCGATCAGGTATAACATTATAATATCATGAGCAGTGAAGTGAATAACACTGATTGTCTCTTCATCATGGCACTAATTAGTGGGTGGGATATATTAGACAAGTGACCATAAAGTTATGTCTGATTGGTGTACATGTAACACGAATACTTACTATACTGGCTAAGAATGTGTTTTGCATTTAACAAGATAAAAAAGTATTTGTAGCTGCCAAGCTCCACTTAAAAGCAGCCTGCAAATCTTGTCAAAGAAGTACAAATTACTGCCTGTGGTCAAAGTCCAAAATATGGCTTTGTCCTTATTTTAAAAGATTTTTCATTAAAACTCAACACATCAAAGTCTCATTGACCAGCTCTGTGTCGGTAATAAGTCTTATAGACGTATGCACTAATAGCTGTCTTAGTCACACATATACTTTAATTTAGCTAATTAGGCAATGCTTTTAATGACATTAACTAAGGAATACGCAAGCGGATATTTAGAGTCGACTAAATAAGAGTAACTCAAATCTTTGACAGTTCTGGGGATGTTTTGTGACATCTATTTCCGTTCGACTCTAACGGGAACGAAAGGCGTTTCATAACCGCTCAATACTGATTTTATCTGCTGTCCCCACTTTAGATCAAACAAGACTTGATTATGTGTCATGAAGAGCAGCAGGGAGGAGGGGGGGGGGGTGTTGTAGCTCTGCTATGCCTGTCTTCTTCTGCATGGATGTTTTGCTTAATGGCTGGAAAGGATTAAAGTTGTTCCACCATGCTTCAAAAAAAATAGGAACACTTGTGTATCTTAATTACAGGATGTAACGACGTCTGTCTGTTCACATGACGCACTCATTCTAAGTTAGAGTGAGTTTCCTAAGAGAGGATCTGAGGGAAATTGTGTCTTATTCATATCAGGTAATTAACACGAAGCACCTGTTCGAACGTCGAAATGAAAATTCAACACAATTTTTTTTTTTTTTTTGGTTTTTCCTCACGTTCATTTTTTTTTTTTTATTTTATCCAAGCTATTGGATTCTGCATGACACCCTGCTGAGCAATTTGTATTCAAGTGTTAATCCTATGCAGTAATTCTACCTCATTGTCATTCCAAATGTACAAATTATGCTTGTCTGTTTGTTTGTTTGTTTGTTTGTTTGTTTATGAACATTTGGCCATTTACTTAACCTTATTTGACAAAATAGTTGAATAACCCACTTTATAAGGTGTTGCTTCACACATCTTACAAAAAAGATTCCAAACTAAAATCTCCGTAACCCTAACCCTGTTCTATATACCATATAAGGCTCTATCTTATAATAATACAATATCTTATTCACCAGCTTTTTTCCTGAACAAAATGCTTACCATTTCTGTGCACCATCATTCATAACGAATATCCATATGATTCTTATATTGCCTGTCTCACCCTATCTCTGTATAAAAACTGAATTATAAATGTGAAAATAGGCATACAGTGTGAGTATGTGAAAAAAACAGGATCATAAGCAGTGGGGGTGAAATTTGTGGCCCCATCAAAGTTCACCCTGTGACAGGTTTATGGGTGGTCCAGGGCTCTTATAAAGGACTATAAATTTTCTCTTGCAGTAGCGAGAGCTGGCAGCTAAATAAAAGATGAGTGCCGGAACATGAGACTTGTCAATCTGCCATTATACATCCCTACCCCAAGCACTGGCCAAAGGAGAGTGAAGGCTCATGAGCAGAATGTGTAAAAGTCATCGATGCTTGAAACAAGAACAAACTCGACCCACCTGAGGAGTTTTGACACGGATAAAAACCCAAAGGTCAACAGGAAAGCATGATGGCAGTGTAAAGACAAGACTGTAGAGACAAAATATCTACTTTGAGACATATGCAGTATTGTTCCGAATATTCAACTACAGCTGATTTTGGAGCAATTCGATTCCAATTGAATTTGTATTGTGCTATTAACAATGGGCATTGTCACCAAGCAGCTTTACAAAAATGTATAAATTACAGATATAAAATGTACACTTAATATAAAGATATACATTTTATTCATAATTAGTAAGCCAGAGGTGATACTGCCAAGGAAAAAGAAGATATAAGGAAAAAACATTGAGAGAAAACCGTCAATATGGAATATTTCCCTATCTGGATGACTGGATTATGTGATTATAAATGATTTCCTTCTATACTCACCACTTATATACACAATACTTATATTGTGTTGAGCCCCTTTTGCTGCCAAAACAGTCCTGACCTGTTGAGCATTAACTTCTTTAGCATTTTGAACTACAATTGCTGGTCTGTTGGATCGGACCGCATGGTCCAGCCTTCACTCCCCACGTGATTCAGTTATCCTTGGCAGCACCCATGACCCTGTCCCCGATTCACCTCTGTTCCCTCCTTGGACCACTTTTAATAGATACTGACCACTGCAGACCAGGGACATCCCACAAGAGCTGCAGTTTTGGACATGCTCTGGCCCAGTCATCTAGCCATCACAATTTGGCACTTGTCAAACACGCTCAAATCCTTACACTTGAACATTTTTCCTGCTTCTAGCACATTAACTTTGAGGACAAAATGTTCACTTTCTGCCTAATATATCCCACCCACTAACAGGAGCCATGATAAAGAGATAATCAGTGTTATTCACTCAACAGTCATAATGTTATAATGTCAATGTTATGCCTGGTTGGTGTATATGAGCAAAAAGTGCAGTTGTGTAATCAGGAACATGTCGAACGTTTATAGTTTCCAAGTAATAAGAACTCCAAGTCTGGTCCAATTAGTATTTTGTGTGGGTAAAGATGGTGCATATATATGCAGGTCCATCATCTTAATTAAAATTTTTAGCAGAAACGTGATCTGCTGAAATGTGAATGTGTACAACATGAAGTGCTAATTTCTGATTTCTTGAAGTGGCACACTTACATTTTTCCATAAACTCATTAAAATGGCATTAGATCATTTTCCTTCAGCTCGCAAACTTTCACTATCAAGTTAAATGTTATTGGTTATGGATAAAAAAGATTTTTCGATCATTTGTAAGTAAACCGTGGATATTAACAAAAGAAAAATCCGATTTTATTGAAGATTGGTTTTGAAAGATGGGGACATACAGTACAGCATGGATGCATCTACGGTTCTTTTATGGTTAGATATCTGATTTACATTTTTTAACCCTTGTTAATGTGACAGGAGAGACAACTGAAAACTAAAAATAGAAAGTTATGTCAGCTACTGCAGTATAGTTCATATAGTAGAAAGGCTACTTACTGTCAGCTTGCCCCCATCCAGGACCTGTACATGTCCTGTGTCAGGAAACAGACTGGGAGAATCGTAAGAGACCCTGCATAGAGTCGGTTTACACTTTGTCCCTCTGGCAGGTGATGCAGACTGAAAAAAAAAAGTATTTTTTTTCCTGCAGTCATAAAGATTCTAAACTCCCTCCATAACCTCAAACTATACTGGAGTTTCTGCAAATATCATATCTCTAGTTGTTATATTTAATAATGATTGTATTAGTTTATGTCTCGTTCAGTCCAGCGATGTGGTGTAGTGCCTGTAAGTGTGAATGTGCACTGTCCGTTTGCCCTGAAAAGCCTGAAATAAATTCTTTGTATGCTCAGGGATTCTTGGCAAATAAAGCTGACTCTAAATCTGTTTATTGTGGTGGTTACATTTTGTTGACTTAAGGTAAATTTTGCCACATGATTTCATAATTCTTGGTTTTATAAATTGACAGAATACAAGAAACAGTCTTTTTGGTAAGAAGGGGGAAATGTGCTGTTTATCATTTCTCATTTCCTAGTCTACACTAGGTTTTCTGTAGTACTTCTTCTTCTTCTTCTTCTTCTTCTTCTTACGGCTTCTCCCATTAGGGGTCGCCACAGCGGATCATCCGTCTCCACACTCCCCTGTCCTCTACATCTGCCTCTGTCACACCAACTACCTGCATGTCTTCCTTCACCACATCCATAAACCTCCTCCTTGGTCTTCCTCTTTTTCTCCTTCCTGGTGGCTCCATCCTTAGCATTCTCCCACTGATATACCACATGTCCCTCTTTTGCACATGTCCAAACCATCTCAATCTCGCCTCCCTCACCTTGTCTCCAAAACGTCCTACATGTTCATCCTCGTCACTCCCAACGAAAACCTCAACATCTTCAGCTCTGCTAACTCCAGCTCCACCTCCTGTCTTTTACTCAATGCCACTGTCTCTAAACCATACAACATCGCAGGTCTCACCACAGTCCTGTAAACTTTCCCTTTCACTCTTGCAGATACCCTTCTGTCACAAATCACACCTGCCACTCCACCCTGCCTGCACTCTTTTCTTCACTTCTCTAACACACTCTCCATTGCTTTGCACTGTTGACCCCAGGTACCTGAACTTCTCCACCTTCTCCACCTCTTCTCCCTGCAACCGCATCACTCCACTGCCCTCCCTCTCATTCACACACATGTACTCTGTCTTAATCCTACTGACTTTCATTCCCTTTCTCTCCAGTGCTTACCTCCACCTTTCCAGGCTCTTCTCAACCTGCTCACTACTCTCACCACAAATTACAATATCATCAGAAAACATCATAGTCCATGGAGACTCCTGTCTGACCTCGTCTGTCAACCTGTCTATCACCACTGCAAACAGGAAAGGGCTCAGAGACGATCCTTGATGCAGTCCAACCTTCACCCTGAACCAGTCTGTCGTTCCTACTGCACACTTCACTGCTGTCACACTGTCCTCATACATGTCCTGCACCACCCTCACATACTTCTCTGACACACCTGACTTCCTCATACAATACCACAACTCCTCTCTCGGCACTCTGTCGTACGCTTTCTCTAAATCCACAAACACACAATGCAATTCCTTCTGTCCTTCTCTATACTTCTCCATCAACGTTCTCAAAGCAAATAATGCGTCTGTGGTGCTCTTCCTCGGCATGAAACCATACTGTTGCTCACAGATGGTCACCTCTTCTCTCAGCCTGGCTTCCACTACTATTTCCCATAACTTCATGGTGTGACTGATCAACTTAATTCAACTGTAGTTACTGCAGGTCTGCACATCTCCCTTATGCTTAAAGATCGGTACCAGCACACTCCTTCTCCATTCCTCAGGCATCATCTCACCTTCCAGAATCTTGTTAAACAATCTGGTTAAAAACTCCACTGCCATTTCTCCTAAACATCTCCATGCTTCACTAGGGTTTCTTTTTTCTCTCTCTCTAATTCTTTGCTTAAAATTTCCCGTTATCATTATTGCCAACTCTTTGTAGAGTAAACCCAATATTGACACAAGAAGTTTGAAGATTCATTTATTTTTAAATACCAACCCACACTTGTGTGTCATTGCCCATGCCAACACAGAGCAGATTTATTACAGAAGCAACACTCGGTTACATCCAACCAAATAATCACACACCTGTACAATAACATTTTATTCATAAATAATGAAATTATAATTCAAAAACCCACATAAATATATAGATCAATATGTAGGCTTTAGGGGGAAAAACATTCTAACATTCTAGCACAAGCCGCTGGAATATTCAGCTTGTTTTGATGTGCGTATCCATATATGAACTGTTAACCTGCTCATAACCCATCTCATATAATATTACTCAGAACATGTAAGGAATGGAAAACCATGCTTTGGGAGCGGGGGGGTGGTAGCAAAATAAGAAGAGATTCTGTGATCACCGGCTCAAACTCGGAGCATGACTCACCCCGGCTGGCGTGGGAGAAATAAGCGTGGGGTATGGATTTCAGACACACAACAAATGAAAACATGCTCTGTGCCAGATTTTTGAATTAGCAGCAGCATTCTTAGGGATGTTATGATTCCCCAGTGTGAATGGAGGGATTCGGGTAGAGCAGGTTCAGCTGAGCTCAGGGGAGATAAAAGGTTTTGTGCATGAAGCTTATTTTTTTAAGCTTGCAAATGGGGTAACAAAGAACATGGCATTGCACTTTGTTTTTTATTATTTATTTATTTGTTTTAGATAGATCTTATATATTAAGAGGTGAAGAGGTATTACATTTTTTGTAGAGGTGAAATGGTCATTTTGAAATTAAGATTTTTCAAATAAATAAATAGCCACAAGATGCAGACAAGGTCAGTGGGATTAGAGATCAGATAAAAGACAAACAATGTTATCGCTATCAATTTCCCAAGGTCAATGTGTAAGCAGCCAGAGGTCAATACACTGGAAAACACTAGTGGATAAGAACGTTAGAGGAGCCTAGCAGACAAAGAACAAGACTAGAACATGGAGGAAAAGTTTGCATGGTGATGACCAGATTGTTATTTTTGAAGTGAGGGGAATAAATATTCATGTTTTTTTTATTATTATTTGTTTAATTAATTAAACATTATATAACAATTAAATAGAGTTGAATTAATACCTCAAAATGTTATATATAAGTCAAATTGGACACAAATGAAAGGATACGCTTTAATGACTTGTTTCGTGTCATTACCTAAACTTTTGATATTGCTGTTTTGAGACATTGTTTCCAAAATTCCCCTGACGTTTGCAGGAGTTTTAATTGCTGGCCCACTTATAGCATGTGTAGTGTGTACGTTTTAGTAATGTGTCTCTTGTGTATGTGTTTGGTTCATCCATGTTATTTTGTCACCCCTGTCTATAGTTTAGTGTGTTTACATCATTATTGTGTATATATCTTTAGTCTTTGTGAAGTAACTCATTCAGTTTACCGCCACCTATTGTCATAATTTTATGTCTCACAAATTCTCCATTTTTGATCTTGCTCTGTTTCTTATTTCTCGTTCTTGCATTGCCCTGTTTAGTGTTGTTTGCCGATTGCCTGATTAGTTTCAATTGTTTGATTTTTTTTTATTTTTTTGAGTTTTCCTGCCTTTGCTTGCCTGTATTAGATTGTTTGCTTGTTTATTATTCAATAAACTGTTGTTACTGTACCAAGCACGGGCATACGTTCTTTGCTATTTTTTTTTGTCTGTTTGTTAAGCACAAAACAATTTTTTTTTATTGATTTAACACTAACCCTCATTTGAATCTACATGTGGCATTAAGTCATTTGAAAAGAGTTGCAGTATGACCTGAAAGCAGCAGGAACAATATCAGATTAATAAGCAAAGAAAATAAAAATTATTCAATCATTTAATTCACTCTCTCATTTCTACAAAAAAAAAAAATACTTTTCTGGAACAAAAAAAACTAACAAAAATAGAATTTTGTGGCAAAATTCTGTCATATTCAGAGGGAAAAAAAAGTGTAATAAACATTAATGTAGCAATTAACAGAGACATAGAATATTAAAACACTATGTAGCAGAATTTAATCTCATCGACCAAGAATCTTAGCAGAAGATTAGGAAAAAAATCATAAACCCTGTGGCTATGCTTTATGGACCCAGTATTGAGAACCACTGCTTTGGAGACTCTGGCTATATCTAGCCGTCATTGTTTATGATTCCTGATTGTGTTTTGCATTTGCTTGCCTGAGGCTTTATTAGTAAATCATACTTGTGTTACACCCTGGTTTGTCTTGTTCCATTTGCAATAACAGACGTGAGTCTTCAAGGACTGAAGAGCTCATTCTCATGTGGTGAGCATTGTAGACGAAGTATATTGTCTTGACCTGTTCACCCTTGGAACGATTAGGCTTGGCAGGCAGCCGACGAGATTAAAGCTCTTCCTTTTATGTGTATACGTGTAGCCATGGAAATGGCTTACTTTCATATTTGAAGGGTGTGTTAGTGCAATACACTATGCTATATAAAAAAGAGAATTATTGTGCATAATACATGTATAGTGACATAGAGTATACTAGATGTGAACAAAAGAACCGTATAAAATATGTAGCTGCTCAGTGTAGTATCATATTAATATTTATTACTTTATGTAAAGGTCGAACACAGGTTGTTAATCATTGATAGTGGAAAAATGTGTTCAGCTTTAGACTTCAGGATGAAAAATATAATGTTTTTGCAACAAAACCCAATCTTTCCTATTATTTTTCATTCAAGGTAAATGAGTCATTGTATGAAAAAAAAAACTATGTCTTACATAGTCGAAGTATTTTGCCTTTGCAACTCATAGTGAAGGTGGTTGAATATGATATTGTTATTTCATGCATAAAAGGATCTGCATATCAAAGAAATACAAAGGAGGAACCGGGGAGTGCACATCCCACTAGTACACAAAAATCCAAAATAAGAACAATGAGAGTTCAGTAAAAGTACAAAAATGTAAAGGAAAAAAGGAAGTAAAATATTAAATAAATGTAATGATAAAATACACACACATCTATTTAGGAAACCATATATTTTTTTTTTGTTTTATTTTAACATTTTAAAATTGATCACAAGTGAGCTGAATTTCATCATAAGGGTAACAATATTATAATAACAATAATACAGTTACAAGCATTACATACATCTTTATAGTGCTAACTTTTTATGCATTTTTAATGGTGCTAACTGGTGCTATTCTGATGACGCATTTTGAGATACCACGTCTGCGATTTTATCATGGACAGCAAGTTAGAACAAAGAGCAACCATGACATTCTGGGTGAAACTGTACAAAATTTGCTAGAGAGACATTTGACATGACATACGTTTGACATACGGTGATGCTGCAACAAGTCGTATTCAAAATTAGTTGTTTTGAGTGGAACGTGTGCACAAAGAGGGGAAGAACCTTCAACAAGCTCAACCCAAGAATATGTTGAAACCATTCAGCAACTTGTGCATGATCGTCAGAAAACAATCCACATGATTTCAGTTCCGCATCCACCCTACTCTCCAGACTTGGCTCCTGCAGACTTCCCGAAGATGAAAATCCAGCTCAAAGGGCACCGTTTTGACACAATGGGCGAGATCCAGTGCGAATCGCAGAAGGTATTTGACACGCTTCGAAAAACAGGTCTGGGTCTTCTAGTTAACGTGAAACGTTTTCTTTTTGTAAATATAAAAACACATAAAACATGGTTACATAAATATCAGTATTGGTAAATATGTTTTTAGCAAGATCTCCTTTTAAAATGCTAGTTTCCTGAAAGATGAACACCCTTCTAGTGAGTGGTTAAGTGGGTTTTATTTTTCCTTTAGACATTAGTCTGTTGAATAAAAGCCTGGGACAGAAAGGAAGATCAGTAGATTTGATTCAAACTGTGATGTGGAGGCTAATTAACAGTTTAGCCATGGGGTGAAAAGAACAGCGAGAATGGAGATGAAATTTGGTCAAATGTGAAGAACAATGTGAATGCCATTTTAATAGCATTTACTTACAGACAGTACATCAATCAATTACAAAGGCAAGCAATGCAAATAGGATTTGATACAGAGCAGAACCATCAGAGTCATCAGATAGAAAATTTTGACATTCCCATTCAGTTCACAAAACCTGGTACTGTTACCAACTCAGAGTTTATAATTTTGTGGTGCAGCACCAATATCAACAACATATTGATAAAAAAAATTGTAAAAGTAACATAGCTAGACCCAGCATCATTGACATGATGAAAGCTGATGCGCCTTATTATCTAGATCTGCCTTCCTCAAACCAACTACCTGCATGTCTTCCCTCAACACATCCATAAACCTCCTCCTTGGCTTTCCTCTTTTCCTCCTTCATGGCAGCTCCATCCTCAGCATTCTCCTACCGATATACTCCATGTACTTCCTCTGCACAGGTCCAAACCATCTCAATCTAGCCTTCCTCACCTTGTCTCCAAATCTGACCTTGTCCATCCTTTTCACTCCCAATGAAAATCTCAACATCTTCAGCTTTGCCGCCTCCAGCTCCACCTCCTGTCTGTTAGTCAATGCCACTGTCTCTAAACCATACAACATAGCAGGTCTCACCATAGTTATATAAACTTTCCCTTTCACTCTTGCAGATACCCTTCTATCACAAATCACTGTTGTCACTCTTCTCCACCCACTTCACCCTGCCTGCACTTGTTTCTTCACTTCTCTAACACACTCTTCATTACTTTGCACTGTTGACTCCTTCTTTAGTATCCAACTTCACATACAGCTCTTGCCTTTTCCTTGGCTTTTGCTTCATTCCTCTTCACCAGCTGCTGCATCTTCTTGTGTTCCTTCCTACTATTCTAACCTACTATATCTCTCTGCTGATCCCAATCCTGTTTTACCAACCTCTTTCTAATTATGCATTTCTGTTCTTCCTCTTTCTATGACCACGTCTCTTGGTCTTGCTTTCTATTTTCAGTAGTCACACCAAGTACCTTTCTAGCTGTCATCCTTATCTCTGCAGTAGTTGCCCAATCATCCAGCAGCTCTTCACCACCACCAAAGCCCTGTCTGTCCTCTTCCCTGAAACTACAGTCTTCCTTCCTGCAACCAGTTGCATATTGAGTTAGTCGCTCACGATGCTGTTCATAGTGTACAGGAGAGGGGAGATGGACTGTCCACATTGCTTCATTTGTGGTGAGGTGGTGCACCGGGCAGCTGGGTGCTTGAGACGACCTCAATGGCAGGGAAACGGGAACCAGCCACTGCAGAGGGACAACCAGTGACCTCAGAGCGAATGTCCTAAAAAAGGTTGATCTTTTTAATCCTGGAAAGACCAGAATTAAGAAAAGCCATAGACCGGAGACACACCAATCAGAGACAAAAGAACAGACCCTAAAGCGGAATGCAGGACTTAAGGAACAAACAGCCTTGATCCTTACCAGACCAAAATTGACACCATAATTAAACTGATAGGAAGCAAATCATTAGCCCAGTGCAACTTGAACGGACTCACTGTGAGGGCACTGCGCATCACAGGAGCCCAGGTCAGCATAGTTGATTGTGTGTGGAAAGAGAAATACTTACCTGACATCAATCGATGTCAGGTAATGGGTCCGCATCCCCTTTGGCCTGTCAAACGCACCTGCTGCTTTTCAGCGCAGCATGTAAGAGATGATTGACGCATTAAAGGAACGTGTCCTGTATACCCTACCATATATGTCTGCCCTAGATGATGTCCTGTGTTATGCCAAGTTGTTTAAAGATCACGTTGAGAGCCATAGGAGAGTGTTAAGGGCATTTAAGTGTCATGGCGTCAAACTGAAACCTGAAAAATGTCAGATGTTCTGGAGGGAGGTCAGGTATGTGAGGCGCCCGGTATCAGCTGAAGGATTGAGGACAGATCTGCAGGAAGCTGTTCGATCTCTCACATGCAGGACCCCACAGATGTTGGGGGATGTGCAAAGGTTATTGGCTTTCCTCAGCTATTACTGGAAGTTTATCCAAGACTTCTCCAGAATTGCAAGACCCCTGTACGAGTTGCTGAAGGCAAAGACAGGGGCTAAGCAAGACTTGCACAGCCGAAAGAATGCTAAGGGGCCACAAGCTCCTTCAAAGATTCGGGTGAAATGGATGAGACCTTAACTGGCTATGGATCCAGGACACTGACGAAGACTGAGAGGAACTATCAACCATTTCATAACTGGCTGCCGACAACTGGACCGGAAGAACTGAACACAGAGTTGAGTAAACTACATGTGGAAGGGGAACTTCTCTACTGAAGGACGATGGAGAAAAGGCAACTACTCCTGCCAAGCAAATATAAGAAGTTGGCCCTTGAGCACCTCTGCGACAGAATAGGACACATGGGGACAGAGAGAGTACTCAGTTTAGCGAGGGATTGGTTTTACTAGACATACATGAAGTCTGAGATAAAAGGGTTTGTGACCAAGAGGTGTCCCTGTATATGGATAATTTCACCAGGTTTGCTCAGGCCTTCCAAACTAAAATCAAGTCAGAGCAGACTGCAGAAGAGCGATTGTTCTAGCATTATATTTCACGCTTTGGGTACCTGGCTAAGTTGCACCATGGTCAGGGCCGTGAATTTGAGAATGAACTGTTCGGACTTTTAGACAACTTGCTGGCATTGGGCACTCATGCACATCGCCATACCACCTGCAGAGGAACCCGGTTCAATCGGACCCCCTTGCAGATGCTAAGGACATTGACAGACACGGAAGAGTAGAGATGGAAGAACTACTAACCACAGGTAGCACACGCATGTGACTGCATCTCTCCCTTTTACCTGCTGTATGGACGGCATCCCCATCTCCCAGTCGATCTTATCTTTGGTCTGGTGGAGCCAGAGAAAGAAACCAGGCCTAAAGGGATATGCAAAGCAGTGGGCATACAGAATGAGTGAAGCATACAAGATTGCTGAGAGCCATTGTCGGAAGTCAAGTGCCAGAGGGAAAGCACAGTGTGACCAGAAAGTGAGGGCAGGTTGTGCTGAAGGCAGGAGATCGAGTATTGGTTAGGATCCTTGGAGAGCGAGGAGGCCCAGGAAAGTTGCGGTCCTACTGGGAGAAAGCTGTATATGTGGTGAAGGAACAAGTATTAAACAACCCTGTGTATGTCATATATCCTGAGAACAGTGACAGCGGAAAGACAAAGACACTATATTGAGACCTGTTACTGGTGAACGACCTACCTGTAGAAGCTCCAGCGACGACACCCGGATCCTGATTGACAGAAAAGGACAGTGAGACACACGAGTGACAACAATATGGATGACAAAGACAGTGACCTGGCAAGCTCTGATGCAGAGAGTAATGCAGGAGGGTACTGGTTAAGAGCTTCAGTCAACTGGCCAAAATCAGGAAGCGACCAAACCCCAGAGCAAGCTCCTGTAAGTGAAAACCTTCTTGTTCTGCAAGGAAGGGAAATCTCAGGACAGGCTCAGGACATAGAGGTGCAAAGATCAACTGGGAGTCCAGCAGATAAAAGGATAGCCACTTACCTTGAGATGGTACATCCTGTTTATGTTGACGAAGGAGACAGAGCAAATACAGAAAGTGAGCCTGATGGTGTTAAGAGAGAGGAGAGTCTAAAGATGGAAGAAGACACCAGTGTTAGAAGATCAGTTAGGACAAATTTATACCTAGGACACATGGGCCAACCTGTGATCCACCCCTACACCCGCACACTGAATTTAGTTACTGCTTACCTGACCTGAGATATGCCCTTTTGGGGTTTACACACCTACACCACACCCATTACTCACCCCCACTTGTACTTACCTTCAGTCTGCACACCTTATGGGGTTACAACTGCTGTTTATTATTAGTGGTTAAAGTGTTGGTTATGAGAAGCTTTGATCTTTTGTCAGGGTGTGGTGCCCACAGAAAATGTATACACAAACATCAAAAGCAGAGACTCTTATTTTTAGACAGGAAGATTGCGTATATGGACTGTATCTGCAGCTGCCACTTATACATGCAGAGCAGCTGGCAGAGAAGACACATTTGATACCGGACTCTCTTGTTTGTTTCCTGTATTCACAGGTAATTAATCTAAACATTTGGGAAAACTGCTTAAATTTTTTAGCATCTGTTAAATCGTAATGCATAGTTAGATCCATTTGTGAGGTCATGTGAAAATCATACACTTTATTTCCTTCATGTTTGTAAAGGCCGTGCAGTGGTGGAAATACTACATATACTTTTGTTAAGTTGCCTATTGGAGTTTAACCGTTATTATTGAGTAAATCTGAGGTAAATGTTTATTTGTTCATGTTGAAAAGCTAATCAGTTAAGTTAAATGCTTAATTTAAGGCTCACTCTGGACTCTTTACTGATCACGTGATCAGCTCATGCAGAGAGGCGGGTAATGGCCGCCCATATAGCTGTTAATGTTTTACATTGTTAATTTTTGGGGAACTAGATATGATAGAAGTTCAACAAATGTTTTAAACTATTAACAGAGTTAAAGTTTGCATATATGTACATAATCCAAGTAAACTAATACTAGATTTAACAGTGTTGGTGCGGGAAACTGATAACTTGCACTAGAGAAGAACTGCTTAACATCGTGCAGTTCGCTCCTTTTTCACCAGTTTTTACAAACGTGGAAAGTTTTGTGAAACTCTTAGTTGGAGGAGCAGCTGCTCTCTATGGTACATAGTGAAGCTACGACAGAGGGGATTTAGAACTGCGCTCCCATCGATTCACCTGGCGAACCTCCGCTCACTGCTGAACAAAAAAAAGACAAACTGACTCTTCTTAACGGAACAAACAAAGACTTTGCATGCTCCGCTGCTCTTTGTTTTACCAAAACTTGGCTCAGTCACTCAATCCCGGACAGCGGATTACTTCTCTCGGGCTTCCACTTACACCGAGCAGATCGCGTAATGGAGCTATCGAGCAAAATAAAAGGCGGCGGAATCTGCTTTAACATCAACTAATGATGAAAAATAATACTGAGGCTTTATTTGTTTTCTTCTGAAAAAAAAATAGACAACTGTTTTTGTGAATGTTGAATATTGAATATTTGTCAATGTAGATACATACAGAGGAGCTGGCAGAGAAGACGTGTGATTCCCAACTCTCTTGTTTGTTTCCTGTATTCACAGTAATCTGGCGGTTGGGTCTCCGGAGTTGGGACTTGCAAGTAACAAACAGTAAAAATATTAAACTTGGCTAGCGCCAAGTTATAGAAGTCCTAAGAGGCCATGCATTATAATAGTTTTTCCTTTTATTTTCTAGTGATCACAACATAATTTTCTCGCCATAACAAAAGTTATTTTCTCGTTATCACGAACGAGTACTGAGCCTTGTGGGACACCAGTGGAAAGTATGTTTTGAGCAGTTGTGGATACTCTCACATGATATGACTGACCTTCGAAGCAGAAAACAAACCATTGCCAAGTTGTGCCATGAATTCCAAGACTCCTGAGATTTAACAAGAGAGTCTTGTGGTTGCCTGTGTTGAATGGTGTGGAAAGGTCAATGAGGATAAGGACTGATGACAGCTTGGCAGATCTAGCAGCATGTAGCTTCTTAGTGACTGCCAAGAGGGCAGTCTCTGTGGAATGTGTTGCTTTAAAGCCAGACTGGCTTTGATCTTGTAGACTGTTCTGTATAAAAAAAAAATGTGTTTTCTTTTTTTTTCTTTGGGAAAAAAGAGAGAAGTGATACTGGATGGTAGTTGCTGATGTCAGACTGGGTTTCTAGTTGACAGTCTAAATTCGGTTCAAATGAGTAAAATTAACCTGAAACAACAATGTCTAGCCAGTGTCGCATGAAGTAGAGCATTCCTGTACTAGATAAAAAGTACACATCATCTGCTTAAATATTACTCCAGTAAAAGTACAAAAGCATCGACTTTTGACTTAAGTATCAAAAGTAAAAATGCTGATCTATAAGGACTATTTAAGGAGAGTTTTCTATCCATTTCCCACACACAGTGAGAGAACCTTCGCTACACAAACCTTTACAAGAACCATGGAGTTATGCTTGTGGTCATGGATAAAATGCAGTGGACTAAAAGTAAAATATTACACATTAGTTAAAATAGTCTAGTAAACAACTTGAAAAATTTACTTAAGTACAGAGTAAAAAAACATAGCTCATTATTTCCTTACCTTCCTCTGGTAGCCACGTTAAACTTACACCGATCAGGCATAACTCTATTGATACTGATCAGGCATAACATTATGACCACCTGCCTAATATTGTGTTGGTTCCCCTTTTGCTGCCAAAACAGTCCTGACCCATTGAGCATTAACAGTATTAAGTTCTTCAGCAATTTGAGCTACAGTAGCTCATCTGTTGGATCGGACCACACTGTTTCTTCCTTGGACCACTTTTGATTAATACTGACCACTACAGACTGGGAAAACCACGCAAGAACTGCATTTTTGGAAATGCTCTGACCCAGTGGACAAGCCATCACAATTTGACCCCTTGCTAATTTTTCCTGCTTCTAACACATCAACTTTGAAGAACAAAATGTTCACTTATATATGTATATATATGTGTGTGTGTGTGTGTGTGTGTGTGTGTGTGTGTGTGTGTGTGTGTGTGTGTGTAATGTGTAGGTGACAAATAAAATTCTTATTATTTTTTTTAATGGTTTAAATTTGAATGTATTACATTTTTTTGATATTATGTTGATTTCTTTTACAACTTGATTGATTTAAATTATACATAATTTACTTTAAAAACTAAAATCATGTTATTAAACTGCTTGTTGTGAATCATATGTTTTGAGGATATTTGAGGCGAATATGTCTACTAGTCCATCGCTGTATTTCTGTAAGAAGCAAATTAGGTGGCATACAACTCATCAAAGTATATCATTATTTATAAAAAAAATTTACTGTGCCATTGGGAGTTCAAGGTTAAACCATCAGACATACTATTAGTATTGAAACCACAAAGCTGAGGCCTTTAGGCTTTAAAGCATATATCTCTCTCTTTCTATTTCTCTCTCTCTCTCTTTGAGTGTGTGTTTGTGGATCTGTCATTCCTGTCTTGCCTTTCTTTAATGAGCCCTGTAAGATAAACTTCAGCCTGGCTGTCATTACAGGATTCAAACTGAAAGCACATAAGCACTTGTGTTGTCTTTGCGAGCCAGAATTCAAACCCTTTGTGGAAATTAGGAGTGAATTTTGGAATAAACAGATGATGTGTTCTAAACAGATACGAATATCGATTTTTTTTTTTTAATGAAAGCATTCCAGAAGGGTTTAAAAAGCATCCACATGAGAGTAATGCTGAGCTGGAAAAATGCAGTCAACAGATTTTGAGTATTTAGATGCCGTCAGAAATGGATATGTCTGTGCAAGTAGTGATGCACAACTCAGGTTAGGTTAGGATCAGTGTGCAATAAAATTAAATGCTAATTTGTTTCAATTTTGGATGTAGAAGAAACTAAATTAGTTAGAAAATGATCACAGGTATGTTCAAACAAAGAATAATTGGGCAATCAGGTTTAAAAAAATCTATTTTCTTATTAAGACATTTTCTGAATGATTTAACTTTAAATGAAAACTGTCAGTGCTATCATTTACTGATCTTTGGAAGGGTTTTTTATGTTTTTTTATATGTTTTTTTTTTTTTTTCCAAGAAAAAATAAATACAACCCTTCTAGTACAGACCATGCCCACTTTAATCGTAAATACAGAAAGAGAACAACACAGGGCCATTGCATTACATATAAATTCAACTATTCTATATTGTTCATATAAAATTCTATACATCACTGTCAGTAACAATTTATATTGATTGATATAAATAGCTATAAAGTGTATTGCACTATGCTAAATTATTATATCAATATCTATTTTGCAATTTGTCATTGGAGTGTTGACTGGCGTAAAACTACACCACACAACAGCCCCTGCACAACACATGATCTTGCCAAACACTTCCTGACTCATTTACACCTGTTTATTGTTTCATATGATTGCTCTGAATATAGGTCCTGCATATTGTCAAGCTAATGTCAATTGTTTTGTGTGTGTGTGTGTGTGTGTGTGTACCAGGCTATCAGGGTATAACCTATAGCATGTATATTTTTTTCCTTGCATTTTTAATTCATGCTTTTTCTTTGGACTTTCTTTACCTGCAAATGGAAGGGTCATTGTATGTTATAAATATGACCTTCATAGAAAGTGTTACCCAATCTACTTGTTATTGAGTCACTTATTATTTAAAAAATGTCTTTGTATTAAATGTTCTTTGAAGATTTTTTTATTTAGTTTTACAATTTATACATAGCTAGAAAACTAACTAACGCCTATTATAATAGTTTCAAAACTAGAAAATATGTTTGCCAAGGTGAAAAGGGTCAGAAATGCTTCCTCATTTGCTTAAGCATTTCTGACCCCTTTCACCCTGGGCATCATATTTAGGGCAATTAGAAAAGATATTCAGCACACCGGCCCCCTGATGAGTAAATTGTGGCATCAAACCTTTAATTTAAATAAAATAAAATATACAAACTGACACTCGACGTCAACTCAAAACAGTTATAATTAAGGACTTTGCATGAACTAATCGGAATTAAATACAAGTTAGCTATGATTGGTTTGGTGCACCAACTAGAACTAAACTGAATTAAATGGCATTTAATTAATCAAGCATTTGATGACCTGGGATTTATGTTATTTCTAGTTGCACTGGCTGAGCAAATAAGCCATGAAAATCATTAATTCTTGATTAAAAACTTTGAGAATCTCAGTCATTTATGCAACTAAAATTTAAACAACATTTTGTTCAATTAAAATTTTGAAAGCAATTTTTTTTTACATTTTTAAAGCACAGAGGCACCAGAATGAAATGTATTACAAAATGAAACTTTTATTATAAGAGATGGTTATATATACTAAGATAATATATTGGAATTTATATTCATCCAGATTTAGCCTTGTAGTCCTAAGCTCAGGATGTGCTTTGGTAGCAAATTAAGTCATGTCATGGTTAAATTGGGCCAACATTATAACTGTCACTGGACCTGTACTGTATGTGGAGACTGAACACAGCAGGATTAGAGTCCTCTCAAACTGGGTCCATAAACTGACTGAAGTATAAATGTGTGCAGTTTTTATAAAATGTTGTTTCGGGGCCTGAAACCTGCTATGGCTTTACTGACAAAAGAAACACCTAATGTGTGTGTGTGTGTGTGTGTGTGTGTGTGTGTGTGTGTGTGTGTGT
>JAAIIK010000053.1:6106715-6126039 GCA_014706435.1 Silurus glanis
GTGTGTGTGTGTGTGTGTGTGTGTGTGTGTGTGTGTGTGTGTGTGTGACTTGTAAAAGTTGAAGTATGGATTAAACTATTTTTAAAGTTAAAGTAAAGAAGTTTGGGCTCTGACATGTACTTAAGCAAATTTTAAATGTTGTTACCCAATGAATGTATCCAGGCTGAACAACCACCATATAAAACACAAGCAGAGAAAAGATGATGATGATCAGGTGATCAGGATTGTCTTGTTCTCAGTCATGTTTACATCGCTGAGTCCCTCTGTCTCATCTAAATTAGCTCATACTTCTTGTTGCCCTCTGCCTTGCTTGTTGTTAGCTTCGTAGCATAGGCTATGTCTGTGGTGTGTGATAGCCAGGAAATGATACACCAGTGGTAGGTAGAAAAAGCTGTGCAATGACAAGAAATAGGTTGATGGGTTGAAACAGTGCACAATGAGAAGAAGAAATGTTGATTATGTCACCACATTGATTAAAACTAAAGTAACGAGCCTGGTTTAAAAATGTAGAAAGTACATATTTGTGTTAATAGTGAAAAATAAATAGTGAAGTAAAGTAGTAATACCAGAAAAATCGATTTCAGTACAGTAACGAAGTATTTGCACTTCATTACCTTCCATCTCTGAAACAAATGAAAGGCCATCACTAAAGCACAAACAAGGCAGTCTGGCATATTCAATGCTGTAATGGAAATTGACAGCTGAGAGTGAAAAAAAAACGTGTTGTTGGGACCAATTGAGACAGTTATCCATGACTATCTTTAGTCATCACCATGTCATTTTCTTTGCAGCAGTGTGGACAGCCAAATCGATGATTGAATACATGTCATCCATCAAGACCTGCACTATCAAGCTTCTCGTTAGTGGAATTATTGAACCGTGTTGCAGTTTAAGTTTGTCAACCGTTGGTGGGATTTAAATAATGCCTCTGCTGTATGGTGTTTGATCTATGCATCCGTTTCTCTAGCAGACAAAGACTGACGGTGCCTGTTGTTAATAACAGGCTTGCATATTAATAAATTAATGAATTAACCCTACTGGATTTAAATTATTTTCCTGTTTGAGAATAAATCACTGCAATCCTGGCAAGTATTTCAAAGTCCCATTGACCTTTTCCTTGTGTAATATTTATGAAAGTCATTGCTGAACATCTCATGTCAGGCTCATCAATTCCTGTTTTGTGTGAATTGTGACAATTTCCTGATTGAAATCTCTGTAACTTAAAGGGTAGAGGCTGGAAGCATGTGTACAAAGTTGGATACATTCAGGAAACTCCAGAAATCTAATTAAGAACAAGCCAATGGCAGAAGGGGGAATTGGCACCAATGGGCAACCCATATTAAAATCTTCAGATTGATTTCCTGACTGAATCAGACCGAATGGGGGCTTGGATACTTAGGCAAACGATAAGCTGGTAGGAGAACTAAAGGACTGTCTGCATGTGGTGAGCTGTTAAGTGGAATGAAGAATGGATGTCAAATAACTGTGCCCTCTGCCAGGATGAGAAGAGTAGGCATGTGTAGTCCTGGAAACAATGGGAATTGATGACTATTTATCTATTACTGTATGTCAAATATTTGTATTTTTTGCCATAGATCCATTACTTTTTCTCTCCTCTTCTTGTCCTCCCAAGCTGTTCACTTTTACACACCACAGCCCACAACCCACAGTCGTTTCGCTCTCTTTATGGCAGCCATCTGTCTCGTGGAATGTGACGAAAAAGTAAAACTATACGTAAATCCTTAATGGCACCATTGCGACTTTCTCATCTCCTTCCTCAAATGGCCTTTAAACCTTTTCAATCAATTAAATGCAATACCACCATCACCACCTACACCAACCTCATTCCAAGTAAAGAAGACCGTACATCTGAAATGAAATCTCCAAAGACTTGGCCATTGGGGTGCAAGCAATCTTAGATGGTGGTTATGGGCTGAACTTGGCTGATTATATATAGCAAACTACCATCAAAATTGAGACGGAAACAGTCACTGAACGTGGCCATTCCAGCAAGCATAGCCTGATAATAGACCGCCCAAGGAGCAGCAAATTGTCCAAAGCAAATATATTTCGGTTAAAAACAGCAAGCAAGGAAATTGTCTATCTAAGAGAAGGGGAAAATTGCACGTGTTTTCACCTGTTTAATGAAAAACATTCAAACGATGAACTGCCACATGAAGATTTATTGAATAACTAAACATGAGATTATAATACTTTTTAAAGTAATAATTTTGTTCTAATTTTGCTTAAAAATTCTCAAGCAAAATATATTTTAATGCAATATGTATGGTTGCTATGTTTCATAACCTTTGTGTACGTTTATTAGAAAAATACATTTCATCCCTTTATAATAAAATACTTTGTTTTATTACATACTGTATCTCTGTTCAATTCATTTCAATTCATTTTTTATTTGTATAGCACTTTCAACAATGGACATTGTCTCAAAGCAGCTTTACAGTAATAAAGCAATTATAAATTAGAGGTGTATACTTTTATGTAAGTTTATGTGTATGTAAGCGTGTATGTTTAGTATACGTTTGTTCCTTATAATTCTAAGTTTATTCCTAATGAGCAAGCCAGCAGCAACTCTGTCAGGTAAAAAACATCCTCATCTGGGTGGCACCGAATGTCCATTCATTATAGTTCAATCAATGTTGAGGTGTGCAGGTTCTCTTCCCAGCTATGTACAGACATAACAGTTTTGCAACACCCTAATAGTTACAATTTTAACGTATTAGTTTTATAGTATAATATAAAAAATATATATCTATGCCGGCTAAACTTGCCTTACCAACTTTGAGTTCATTTAAATTAGCTATTGCAATCTTGCATTATACCTTCTCTCTTATGCCAGCTCTAGAGGTTAAAACTTAATTGACAATTACATGAATTTGAGGAGGTTGTAATTAGTTTTACTATAAAACTATAATATACTTTACATTACGACGCATCTCCCCACTCAACAGACCACGTGAAAATCTTACTCTGGTGCATTGCTGCCTTTTGAAAAGCCATAAACATCACTTCTCAGCAAACATTCCTTGTGTCTGAACCCTTTTACCTCAAATAATGCATTGGCATTTTCCCTATTATTAACACAGGTCACTACTTCAAAGAGGTGCTGCTCCATTACTGACTGGATTGGATGAGATCATTTAAAATAAATAAGTGAGAGGATGTCAGGCTGCTGGCCTTCAAAGAGATAAAAGGCACTTATAACCCTTTGCATGCTTTCAGCCCTGTAACCTGAATCCTCCTGAGGGCCATTCAAAGCCTAATACAGTAAGAATCCCCCTAAGCACTGTGCTATTCACGTGACAATCAGGAAAGAGTTTACATTTGCAAAATAACAGCTTTGAAAAAAAATGTTTTGACTAAATGTGGTTAAAAATCTTCAATTCAATTCAGTTTGACTTTTAACATATGATGACACAAAGCAGTTTAAAATGAACCAAACTCAAAAGTAAACCCATGCTAATCTAAGTAACACTGGATTGTTCAATTACAAATAATCATCTTCTATAACTGTATGTGGCCAAAAACTGTATTTGTGTTACTAGGAAATTGATTAATATATTAACTTAAATAACTTAATAGAAGTAACACGTCTTCACATAAACACTTCAGTGCAAAACTGTTTATATTAACTGTATTCTAGAAAAAACATTCTACCATTTACGGTTCTCTCATGTATTTTTAGGCTGTCCATGTGGTCCATTTTCACCACAGCAAAGCAGTTTCAAAATGATAAGAACCTGGTGCAGGGACTCTGGTAAGACTGGCTATGACAGCACTAAAAGGGAGAGTGAGATGGTAACATGAGGCCACCCAGGGATATAAAGCAGCTAGCCACTGCACTATCAACAAATCTTAGTGAGAGTTGAGGTGCAATGCCATAACACTCTATGTCCATGAACTCTGTAAATCTGCTCCTTTACCCCCAATAAAACAAATTATAAAAAGTTTGACTTCACAAATATCATTTCAACCTAGACTTGAATACTGAAACTGTGCTGAGTCCTGAACACCAATTGTAAAGAGCTTTGTAAGAGAAAATTCTGCCCCTTATTGTAGCCTTCACTATTCAAGGTACCAAAAATGAGCCTGCACCTTTTGATCTAAGCAAGTGTGTGCAAAAGATAGGAGTGATGTAGTCATTAAACAAAATTAGCTTTTTTTTCTCTGCAGTTCTTTTATTTTTCATATTATAAACATAACTTGTATGGTTTGTTCCAGTGACAGCTCAATCAGAAGAAAGAGAAAATGTAACTATTAGAAACTTTGCATTACTATAGTAAAAACTGTTATGTATATAATATTTTGAAAGACATACTTCCTACTGTTTTTTATATCAAATGTTCATCGAAGTATAGCAAGCAAGCAAGAGCTCCTTTATTTAAAACCGCACAAAACTTAAAAGGCCTGTCAAATGTTTTTTATTTTTTTCATATCAATTTTACATTGATTGGAAAATGCTTGCAATGTTCCTTTCATTTCTCTTCCAAAGACATTCTGAAAAACTGCTGATCAAGAAAGTAATCCAGCCTGCTGATTTCTAATCCATATGCTATTATATTTCACTTCACTTTCATTTCACAATTTGAGCTTTAATAAACTATTTTTAATGGACACAAAAACTCGGGAGTTTACTAAATACATGATGTGACTGATAACCTGTATAAATGCACCAACTGGGCTAGAAGGAAATCAGCCCCAGCATGTACTCTACTATTTTTTGTGTTTTTTTCTTACAGCCATTGGTGGTGCTGATGTTCTTGGTTTTGGAAAGTACAAACCCGATTCCGAAAACATTTAAAAAAAAGTTGGGACAAGGCCATGTTCACCACTGTGTGGCGTCCCCTCTTCTTTTTATAACAGTCTGCAAACGTCTGGGGACTGAGGAGACAAGTTGCTCAAGTTTAGGAATAGGAATGTTGTCCCATTCTTGTCTAATACAGCCTTCTAGTTGCTCAACTGTCTTAGGTCTTCTTTGTTGCATCTTCCTCTTTATGATGCAGCAAATGTTTTCTGTGGGTGAAAGATCTGGACTGCAGGCTGCCATTTCAGTACCCGGATCCTTCTTTTACGCAGCCATGATGTTGTAATTGATGCAGGATGTGGTCTGGCATTGTCATGTAGGAAAATGCAAGGTCTTCCCTGAAAGAGACGACGTCTGGATGGGAGCATATGTTGTTCTAGAACTTGGATATACCTTTCAGCATTGATGGTGCCTTTCCTGTCCCAACTTTTTTGGAATGTGTAGCTCTCATGAAATCCAAAATTAGCCAATATTTGGCATGACATTTCAAAATATCTTACTTTCCACATTTGATATGTTATCTATATTCTATTGTAAATAAAATATAAGTTTATGAGATTTGTAAATGATTGCATTCCTTTTTTATTCACAATTTGTACAGTGTCCCAACTTTTTTGGAATCGGGTTTGTAAAATAAATAAATAATGCAAGCTATTTATTATCAACAAATAAGACGTATGCCGATTAATACGCATTATTCTCAAGAATTTTTCAATAGAATTAAAGGGTTTTGTCTATTAATACTAGCCAGCCCTGTCATAATTGTACACTTGTGGAGGTCAACGTTTAAAGTCAAGGAGGCCCGCTTCATTATTGCAGCCTAGACTCCTACAGCAGATGTCGTTTTTGTGTGTTGTTCAACATGTTAGCAGTATTTGCCTTTGCCTTTTGTAAAGTGGGATCAAATTGCAGGCCCATCAATCAGAAGCTTTAGTTTTCAGCCTTTTCAAAAAATATCTGTAACCAGACTAAATAGAAAATGGGTTTGCTTTTGGCAGTGAATTTAATTATATGACTCTCCTAGCACTCCAGCTGCTTTGGACCACTGCATGCTTCTCTTTGGAAATGCCTGGGAAAACAAACAGGTTTAAAATTTACATTCAAAAGAAAAGAAAGCACAGAAGAAAGTAAACAATGGTTTTCCATTATAAATAAAACCATGGTGATTATTAATTTACACAAGTTAGAGGCGTATAAATAAGTATGTGATTTCTATGATGTTTTTTTCCACAGAGGGAATTCTGGAGTTATGGGATGAATGATGTGGAAACCACTGTAGTGAAACTTTACTTCAATAAAACTTGTTGAGCTTTAGACTGCAGGAGTTGCTCTACTTTTTTCCTTGGCATTCCTTCGTAAAACAAGTACAGTATTTTACTGAAACACACCAAGCTGGTGTGTTATATAAAGGAAGGACAAAACCCAAAAACCCAGAGGTAAACATACAGAAATATGGGGAGAAAATAACAGAAACTCCACTTGTACAGTATTAAGAGCTCAAGATCAAATGCAGGCATCCAAGAACTTTCTAGTTTCTAAACATGGGTGTAAATATCTGTAAATAATACAATACAGTAAGCAGAAAATGCAACACAAATCAAGCATGGGAAAACATACCCTAATGGAATGGAAAATCACAATGTTCAACAGGAAGTTCAACAGTTATCAGTTAATGAAATCATTTTAACCAAAATATTATTAATTGTTATTATAGTGGACTCTTATTTATCACAATGGGCTTATTTGCACATTTTAAAATATAGCCTGTCACTGGAGGGAAAAACATACTTTATATTAATATTAAAAAGATATTAGTGTATGTGCTCACATTTTGAAATAAATAAATAGAGGATTCCACATGTAAAAAATTGTTTTAATAGTCTACAAGCACCAGACTCTCAAAACTGATTGCATTCAGTTGTAAAACTATTTAGTTTTTAGTAAGTTTAATTTATATGAAGACAAAAAATAATAATTTTACCATAATTTTCTTAAAACAAAATTAAATCTATAACATTCCTGACCAGTTGGTTTTTAACCTATTAATCCCCCCTGCTCTATGTTCAGCAAAGTTTTAAGACCTTGCTCTAATGAGAAACACTTCATAACTTCATGAAAAATCCAATTTTATTCATATTATGAATATATGGATGCCTAAATTAATCCAGTCTCTAATCTTGACCTTCATAAGATTTGATTCAAACTGTGGCCATGCAAGTGATTACAAATATGCAAGAATATTTGAAACCATGTTTTAAAAAGGAAACATAATTTCTATTAATCTAATAATTTGTAATAATTAACCTCAAAACTCATACTGTTTTGACTTTCATTTTCACCAATATTTTAATATAATATTTTTGTTTCTCCAGGAAACTTAAAAAAAAAAACATTTAAGACAACTTTCAGAAGTTTCCTGATCTATAGCATTAGCTCTCTCACTACACCTCATTTCATGTCCTTCATAAATAAATTCCCAACAATTGATGGCAGAAATAATGTTCCTGTGTGATTCCTAGCCCTTCATTGAAAGTTTTTTTCATTCCACAATAACTCTGTGTGCCTACATCGTATTATATAGTTTCTGGTTTAATGACAGGAAAGGAACAGCCTCTTGCTTGACACTTTACACGTAATTTGAATGCACATCACAGCTCCAGCATACAGTGTTTTATCCCCTCGGGTCTTCTAGGTGCTCTGAATTATGAGTAACTGGGAGCCTGCTTTGTAAATTCCTTGAAATACATGAAATAAAACAATGAAATACAAGGTTTCTCTGGATGTGTTGTTTTTTTTTTTTTCCAAGTTGTTGGGTTGCCTGTGAATCATCACTGATGTTAAAGTTAACATCAGGCAGGCCCAAAAGTCACGACAAGACATGACTACTACCCTTGTAGGTCATGCAGGAATGTTCGGGGAAAATATACTTCCTATCAAAAGACATGATTCATTGATTAGTAATCATTTAGGCCTGTTCACTAATCACACACACCTTAGAGCAATCTCACATTACAGTACTTAAGAAGCCTTAATTTCTCCAGCTCTTTGTAATGTTTTGATCAATGAGTTAATTCTGCTGACTTACCACACCTTCTTTTGGCATTCCAATTTTTCCCTTCCCTAGATTTGCTCCTTCTATTTGTACCTTGCCTGAACTTTGCATGTATCTGGATTACTGTATTTAATTTGTTTGCCTGTTTTGCGTTAAATTCCTCCCAGCATTTGCATTTGTCTCCACTTCTATGACACAATTAATACAGAATTATGACCTAAATACACTGATTAGGCATAACAATATGACCATCTGCCTATTATTGTGTTGGTCCGCCTTTTGCTGCCAAGACGGCACTGACCCGTCGAGCATTAACAGCATTAACTTTTTCAGCAATTTGATCTACAGAAGCTTGTCCGTTGGATCAGACCACACAGGCCAGCCTTCGCTCCCCACATGCATCAATGATCCTTGGTCGCCCATGACTCTGTCGCCTGTTCACCACTGTACACATCCTTGGACCACTTTTGAAAGATATTGTCCACTGCACACCGGAAACACCCCAAAAGAGCTGCAGTTTCGGAGATGCTCTGACCCAGTCGTCTAGCCAGCATAATTTGGCCATTTTCAAACTTGCTTAAATCCTTACACTTGCCTATTTTTCCTGCTTTTAACACATCAACTTTCAGGACAAAATGTTCAATTGCTACCTAATATATCCCACCCACTAACAGGTGCCATAATGAAGAGATATTCAGTCTTATTCACTTTACTGCTCGTAATGTTATGCTTGGTCTATGTATAATACCCTATAAATACATTTTAATATATTTCTACAAACTGTATTCAATTAATTGGTTTATGAGTGTACGCATGCTGCATTGCGCCATTCTGTGTTTTGTGTTGACGCATTCCTTCCTGTTATTCTGACAATCGCCATTTTAATGTCCTGTCACATTAGGGTAGATTTTTCATTCTAAAATTAACCCTGGCCTCTTGTGACTGCCGCATGCCAGAACAGCTGCTTTTGTGGCCGCTGACCACGCTCGTTACCAAACATGCAGTATTTGCAAATTAACTTTAAAAAGGATGGCGGCTTGCAGGGATGAGGGCCAGGAAATGTTTTAGTTGCTAAATTGATGGCATTCAAGTACAGTGCACAGATGTGTCATTATAGCCTCTTGGTCTGTCTCTACCAGAGCACTTTAATGAGTTGAGAAGCTGCTTTAGTGGCTCATTGAAGCATCAGTGCAACGCAACTCTAGGAGGCTAACAATCACATTTTTTTTTTTTACAAAGAAATCACTGTGTCCCTTTATCACCAGACAATTTGTACATTTCCGAATCATGATGGTTGCAATTTTATTTTACCACAGCCTTAGTGCATGCTCATTGCAGTTTTGTATTTCTTATAGAGCGTGCTCCATCTTATCCGGTTTATTGTGGCTACTGACCAGGGTGGTAATCCATGCTCTTTAAATTCTTATTTGATAGCATGTCTGCAAATTCATTTCATTTTTTTTATTAATATCACCCCCTTGTCCACAGCTGCCAGACTATAATACATACTCTGGTGTTGCTGAGTTCACCACTCTGATGGTAGAAAAACCACCTCTAAATGGACAATTTGGCACTGGTGAGACAATCGCAGATTGCTGAGGCTAAATATTGCATTTCCACATTGCAACTCAATACGTCATACACATGTTTATAATGTTATGTGTTTTACTTAACATTTAAGATGTAAGACAGATAACATTAAAAGAAATTCAGTAAAAAAATATTACAGCAACAAAAAGACTTAAAAATAAAACAATATTTATATAGTAAATGAAAAACGAGAACGAGAGAGTGTGTGAGAGCGAGAGAAAAAAAAAGAGAGAGAGAGAGAGAGAGAGAGAGAGAGAGAGAGAGAGATTATATGGACAAAAGTAAATACCTGACTTTTCGAGCCTCTTCCACAAACTGTCACCAAAATATTTCAGGCACACAATTCAATAAGAAGTCTTCAGATGCAGTTAACCTGTTCCAATCCTGAAGATTTGCTTTACATGGGTTGAAGTGAAAGATCTTGAGTGGCCTCCTATAGAGCTCTGACCTCGACCCTACTGAACACCTTTGGGATGAATTGGAACACTGACCGCACATGTCTCCACAACCACACTCCAAAATCTAGTGATACATCTTTCCAGAAGTATGGAGGTTATTATAACAGCAAATGGGGACTAAATATGGAATGGAATGTTCCAGAAGCAAGTCCAAATCTTATGGTCAGTTGTCCATAAGCTTTTTCCATATAGTCGGTACAGTCATGTGAAAATAAAAGTACACAAACAACACATGACATTTAACACTGTGTCATTATTTATTTTTACAGCCAAAAATAAAGAGGCCATGTGTAAAAAAACAAAGTATACCTTTACTGCTACCATAGGATTTAAGAGTCTAAGTAGCAGCCAGATGCTACAAATCAAATGCCCTTGATAAATTGATTATCAGCAAGAGTCCAAGTATAAAAGTGCAAGTTTTGCCACTTTGCTGGTCTCGAGCATTTAGGTGCGTGTTAACACAACACCAAGGAGGAAGGACATTCGCAATTATTTTAGAGAACCAATTGTTGCTGCCTATCAATAGCGAGGAATATTAGCCACAAGTAGAAAGCATTCTAACCACTAGACCACCAGGGAACACCCCTAGGTTAGACTATGCAGAGAAATTGCAAAGAACTTAAGCGCTACATCGCAGTCTCTACAGGCATCGGTTACTGTAGCATGTTATATGTTAAGGTAGCATGTTATATGTTTCATGACTATACAATTAGAAAAAGACTGACGAGATATGGTTTGTTTGAAAGGGTTGCCAGGAGAAAGCTTTTTCTCTCTAAAAAGAACATAGCAGAATGGCTTACATTTGCAAAGTTGCATCTGAACAAAGTACAAGGCTTCATTTTTTGGAGATGTTTTGCTTTTATGCACAGTGCCAATAATGGCAAACACAACATATCAATACAAACACTTCATATTAATTGTCAAGCATGGTGATGAGGGTGGGCTTGTTTTGCAGCCATAGAACCTCGACAACTTGCAGTCATTGAGTCGATCATGACCACTGTATAGCAAAGTATTCTAGAGTCAAATATAAAACCATAGATTTCAAAGAGGGAGTACAGTGTATTGATACAATGTGAGGGATTTGGTAGTGCTGTGAGATTGTAAGCATTGCTGTTACAAGCACAGATTTGGGGAATTAAAGTTGCATGTAAAATAAAATATGGATTATTATTAATTGTTAATGACTTTGTCAATTACCAAAACTCTCCTGTTTATTTGTACAGATAGCATATGAATTTGTGGTAACTGGCAAATTTTAAATTCACTTCATGGTATAAAACTATCAGCTGTATCTTGTGTTATGGTACAAGCCTAGCCTGGCTGCTGTGAACAATAAATTTTAGCTTCAACACAGTGATAAATACAGGGTCTTCCTCTTCACGGCACTTGGAATCTCTGTGAATCTAACAAGAAGAATGGCTTCTTCTTCTTCTTCTTTCGGCTGCTCCCATTAGGGGTCGCCACAGCGGATCATCTGTCTCCATACCACCCTGTCCTCTACATCTGCCTCTTTTACACCAACTACCTGCATGTCTTCCCTCACCACATCCATAAACCTCCTCCTTGGCCTTCCTCTTTTCCTCCTACCTGGTGGCTCCATCCTCAGCATTCTTCTACCAATATAATTCATGTCCCTCCTCTGCACATGTCCAAACCATCTCAATCTTGCCTCCCTCACCTTGTCACCAAAACATCCTACATGCGCTGTCCCTCTAATAAACTCATTTCTAATCTTATCCATCCTCGTCACTCCCAACGAAAACCTCAACATCTTCAGCTCTGCTACCTCCAGCTCCACCTCCTGTCTTTTACTCAATGCCACTGTCTCTAATCCATACAACATCGCAGGTCTCACCACAGACCTATAAACTTTCCCTTTCATTTTTGCAGATACCCTACTATCACAAATCACTCCTGTCACCCTTCTCCACCCACTCCACCCTGCCTGCACTCTTTTCTTCACTTCTCTAACACACTCACCATTACTTTGCACTGTTGACCCCAGGTACCTGAATTCCTCCACCTTCTCCAGCTCTTCTCCCTGCAACCGCACAACTCCACTGCCCTCCCTCTCATTCACACACATGTATTCTGTCTTACTCCTACTGAGTTTCATTCCCCTTCTCTCCAGCGCATATCTCCACCTCTCCAGGCTCTTCTCAACCTGCTCCCTACTCTCACAACAAAACACAATATCATCCGCAAACATCATAGTCCAGGGAGACTCCTGTCTGACCTCGTCCGTCAACCTGTCCATCACCACTGCAAACAGGAAAGGGCTCAGGGCCGATCCTTGATGCAGTCCAACCTTCACCCTGAACCAGTCTGTCGTTCCTACTGCACACTTCACTGCCGTCACACTGTCCTCATACATGTCCTGCACCACCCTCACATACTTCTCTGACACACCTGACTTCCTCATACAATACCACAACTCCTCTCTTGGCACCCTGTCGTACGCCTTCTCTAAATCCACAAATACACAATGCAATTCCTTCTGTCCTTCTCTATACTTCTCCATCAACATTCTTAAAGCAAATAAGGCATCTGTGGTGCTCTTCCTCGGCATGAAACCATACTGTTGCTCACAGATGGTCACCTCTTCCCTCAGCCTGGCTTCCACTACTCTTTCCCATAACTTCATGGTGTGACTGATCAACTTAATTCCCCTGTAGTTACTGCAAGACTGCACATCTCCTTTATGCTTAAAGATCGGTACCAGCACACTTCTTCTCCATTCCTCAGGCATCTTCTCACCTTCCAAAATCCTGTTAAACAATCTGGTCAAAAACTCCACTGCCATCTCTCCTAAACATCTCCACGCTTCTACCGGTATGTCATCTGGTCCAACCGACTTTCCACTCTTCATCCTCTTAATCGCTGCTCTCACTTCCTCCTTACTAATCCTATCCACTTCCTGCTTCACCAACTCCACATCATCCAACCTTCTCTCTCTCTGATTTTCCTCATTCATCAGCTGCTCAAAATACTCCCTCCACCTTCTCAACACACTCTCCTCACTAGTCAACACATTTCCCTCTCCATCCTTTACTGCTCTAACTTGCAGTACATCCTTCCCAGCTCGGTCCCTCTGCCTGGCCAATCGGTACAAATCCTTTTCTCCTTCCTTAGTGTCCAACCTCTCATACAGCTCCTCATATGCCTTTTCCTTGGCTTTCGCCACATCCCTCTTAACCTGCTGCCGCATCTCCTTGTACTCCTGCCTACTTTTCTCATCACTCTGTCTATCCCACTTCTGTTTTGCCAACCTCTTTCTCCTTATGCTCTCCTGCACTTCCTCATTCCACCACCACGTCTCCTTGTCTTGCTTTCTATTTCCAGATGTTACACCAAGTACTTTTCTAGCTGCCTCCCTCATCACTCCTGCAGTAGTTGCCCAATCATCCAACACCTCCTTAACACCACTGAGCCTCTGTCTGACCTCTTCCCTGAACCTCACACTACACTCTTCCTCCTTCAGTTTCCACCATCTTATTCTTCTTTCAGTCCTCACTCTCCTCCTCTTCTTCTTCGCCTCCAAAACCATCCTACAGACCACCATCCGATGCTGTCTAGCTACACTGTCCCCTGCCAACACCTTACAGTCTCCAATCTCCTTTAGGTTGCATCTCCTGCATAGCACATAGTCCACCTGTGTGCACCTTCCTCCACTCTTATACGTCACCCTATGATCCTCCTTCTTCTTAAAATAAGTGTTCACCACTGCCATTTCCATCCTTTTAGCAAAATCCACCACCATCTGCCCTTCCACATTCCTCTCCTTAAAACCATACCTACCCATCACCTCCTCATCACCTCTGTTCCCTTCACCAACATGCCCATTAAAGTCTGCCCCAATCACCAATCGTTCTTTCCTAGGTACACCATCTACCACTTCATCTAATTCACTCCAGAATCTTTCCTTCTCCTCCATCTCACAGCCAACTTGTGGAGCATAGGCACTGATGACATTTATCATCATCCCTTCAACTTCCACCTTCACGATCATCACCCTATCAGAAACTCTCTTCACCTCCACTACACTCTTACTGTACTCTTCCTTCAGAATCACCCCTACACCATTTCTCTTTCCATCCACACCATGATAGAACAGTTTGAACAAGAAGAATGGCTTACTTCGAATCCTCCCAAAATGCTGAGTATTTTTTATTTTTTTTATTTTTGGCGAAGTAACAAGAAGAATGGCTTACTTCGCCAAAAATAAAAAAAATAAAAAATACTCAGCATTTGGGAAGATTTGTCACATCCTGTCCTCAAAATTAGACTCCAAAATGTGTGAGTAATTTTTCAGGATGCACTACCTAGGAAGAGAGGAAATAAGAAGGAGTGCAGATGCATAAACATGAAGATGTGTTAAGTTTAATTAGAACATCACAGTAGTCCCAGTATTTGAGCCGTGTGCCTGACCTGGCCACTTTCCAGATTGGAACTGGACAAAGAATAAGATGAATAGGGCTTACTGTCTTACATAACAACAGTCAAGGCTAAACAACTCTCCAAACAACAACAACTCTCTCCTAAACAACGCCATTATCCAGAGCAACATACACAAATGGTTTGAGTCTCTATCATTACTCATAGGATCCACAACAACATCTCTTTTCTACTCAACCCTGCTGCTCCACCAGTTCCATTCTCCCTGACTGCTGATGACTTTGCCTCCTTCTATGATAAGAAGATTAAGGAAAATCTGCCAGACCTTCACTTCCTCCCCAACAATGACTACACTACACAGCCAGAAATCCCCTACTCCTTCATTGTCAAACTTCTCAACCATAAGAGAAGATGAGGTACTGCAGGTCATCCAATCTTGCAATCCCACCACCTGTCCTCTCTATCCAATCCCTTCAACCATCTCACAAGACCGAGTATTCCCATTTTGAAGAAACCAGCTCTGGATCCATCGGACATCAACAACTACAGACTGGTATCACTTCTCTCCTTTCTTTCTAAATCTCTGGAATGCACTGTTTTTAATCAACTGTCTGTCTATCTCTCACAGAACAACCTCCATGATCCAAACCAGTCTGGCTTCAAAGCGTCACATTACACAGAGACTGCTCTTTTGGCTGTCTCTGAGAAACTACATGCTGCTTGATCAGCCAAGCTGTCATCTGTACTCATCCTCGACCTTGACCTTTCAACAGCATTCAACACAGTCAGCCACAAGACTCTCTAGTCTACCCTCAGGAGCCTCAGTATCTGTGGAGCAGCATGGGTTTGCTTACTACCTGGAAGGTCTCTCATACCAGGTAACATGGATGGACCCCACGCAGACTCTCCACTGGTGTCCCACAAGGCTTGGTACTTGGTCCCCTCCTTTTCTCCCTCTATACCCACTCTATTGGTGAAGTCATATCCTCACATAGGTTTTCTTACCACTGCTATGCTGATGACACTCAACTCATCTTTTCTTTCCCTCCCTCAGATACCACAGCTTCCGCTCGAATCTCGGCATGCTTGACAGACATATCTTCATGGATGAGTACTCATTAATTAAAACTGAATCCCACCCAAACAGAACTGCTGGTCATCCCAGGTGATTCATCTCCAGGTCAAGATCTCCGATCAACTCTTCATGACTCTCTGCTCTTGGGGTAACTATGGAAAATCAACTGTCCTTCCCCATACATGTTGCTAATGTGGCTTGTTCTTGTCGATTTCTTCTCTACAACGTCCGAAGGATTCGACCATTTCTGTCCACACAGGCTGCCTAGGTTCCAGTTCATTCTCTTGTCATTTCAAGACTAGACTATTGCAACTCTCTGCTGGCAGGTCTACCTCTGAATGCTATTTATCCACTGCAAATGATCCTAAACGCAGCTGCGCGACTTGTGTTTATTCTGCCCAAGTTCACCCTCACCACTGCTGCGCTCCCTCCGCTGGCTTCCAGTAGCTGCACGTATCAGATTCAAAACACTGATGCTTGCCTACAAGGCCAAAAATAGACCAGCACCATTTTACCTCAGAGACCTCATCACACGTCACCCTGCACCACGCTGTCTGAGATCCTCCAGCACTGCTCGACTGGTACCACCTTCTCTCAGGGTAAGAGATAAGTATACTTCAAGGCTCTTCTCTGTTCTGGCACCGAGGTGGTGAAATGAACTTTTCCTAGATGTTCGATCTGCGGAGTCCCTAGCTATGTTCAAGCCTTACCCCTTCCTTGATGCTCAAGGGCCCAGCCATAGTAGCTTGGTGGTGCTGGGATTTGAACTTCTGATCTTCTGATCCAAAGTCCATTAACTTAACCACAAAGCTAACATCTCCTCTACTGTTAATCCTCCTAACCTCCAAACTGTTGATCCAAATTTGCGTAATAGTTTGCCCAACCTTTTTTTTTTTTTTTTTTTTACGAAAGCCAATTATCTGACCTCATGATGTAACGCATTGACAATTAGAATAGCTTCATAATCTAGTTATTGATATATTTTTTATTATTTTCTCTTTTTTTCTATATCTAATACACACTCATATGTGAACATCTGGCTATAAGATTTATATATGTTTGTAAGATGAAGATTTCTAGGGTGCAGTCAGCATTCCAATTCATCCTTAAGGTGTTTAGCAGGGTTCAGTACAGAGATATATAGCAGATCACTCAAGATCTTCCAATTAATTTCATGTAAAGCATATCTTCATGGAGCTGGCTTTGTGTAAGACATCCTATACAATTGTGTGCCTATGCAACAGTTTGTGGAAGAACATATATAGCAGTAAAATCAGGTGTCTCAATACATTTGTCTATATAGTGTATCTGATTCCAGACAACAGCCCTGGAGGCTTCTTTTGCATAAAGGTGATGTTTATAGAAGTGGTTGAAAAAATAACTTTAACAAATAGACTGACTTTATTCTGGTGCATTAGTCATCAATTTGGCTCTAGCTTTGCGTATCTCCTTCTTTTACACTTCATGTGTTTCAGACATAATAGTCTCTAATGAAATAATGTGGGGGTAAGGGAACGTCAAGTAAGCCTTGCTTGTCTGCTATTCCTTGATAGTTTGACAGTCAGAGCATGACGTACAATGCAAAAGAAAAAAAGTAGATGGATTTTCAGTTGCAAATTATTTTATATATAAAAAAATAAGGGCAAGGGAATAATAAAAAGAACGGGTTATTAATGATACAGAAAGTTTGGAATAATTATAGGAGCTGCAAATGGTATAAAGAATAATAGAGAGAGAAAAACCACAGCATAGGATAATGAAGGGAGGAAGCATGTGCTTGTGTGTTGTGTGTAATGGATAGCAATCACAGAGCATTTTTGTTAAGTTGGTGACTGGGCCTTTCAGTTGCTTAGGAGAGAGACGAGAGGGGAAAGACGACATGTAGCGATTTTCTGTCAGCGCATGATGAACTTAGTGTTGGGTAATGAGGCTTTCGCAGGTGTGTCATTGCCGGCGGCTAGGTCTGGAGAAGAGGCCAGTGCAATCGTTGGGTTATAACCGAGGAGACTCGAGAAGCATTGATCGCTATTCGCAATGTAATATTACGTGGTAAAACAGTTGAAGAAAAACATTTCGTATAATTTATGCCTTTCGACTGTTTCGAATCTGTGATGCTCTTGTCAGATGGATATTGATGTAGCAAAAGACGGTGCAGTGTTTATACTGCCGAGTCCAGCTGTGTTTGTACAGTCAGTTCGAGGTTCCAAATCGTATTATTGTCAATGGATCAACATATTGTAAATCCAAACTCTTCTTTTCAAGGGACATAGTGGGATAATGTGAGGTAAACAAATGTGTGAGGTAAAAAAAAGAGTAGAAGCAATCACATTAGACTTATAGCATGTGAATGTGGGCAGCAACCGGATATAGCATTATGTACCAATGTTAAAATGTACCAATGTTCCTGTATACAGTGATACCGCAAACCTACTAGCTTCACTTTTAATGTTTTTTTTAATATTCTTATAAAGCTGTGTTGTATAAAACAGGATGGTTTGGCACTCCTATAATTACTGCTTCCTCCATCTTGAATTTTTAGAAGAAGTCAAGTCTTTTATTAGTCAAATTTCTTTTTTACGTGATGTGAATTCACAGGTCAGAGTTGAACTATGGAACAGACCTGCCTGGTCTCTTGCCTTCGTATCTGTAGGAATAGAAGTAATTTGAATGAAAAATGTTAAATGTTAATGTTAAATGTGTGTTACATGTTAAGATAAATGTTAAGATAATACTGCATTTGTAGGTTTTGCTTCCATTGTATTGAGCCAAGCAATAAATAATTGCATATGGGATCTAGAGCTGTGAGCGGGGAAACGTAGTAAAAACATTTAGTACCATATGTGACATACAGTTAGTCCCAGGAATCAATTAAGCCATTGGCTTGTGTTTGTCACTTTACACTCTCATGCTAAATTTGCATAGATTCAGACATCCTACTACTCAGACTAACCCTAACCCTAACCCTAACTCCTGCAGATTGATAGCGGGTTCCTGATGCTCTAAAATTTTATACACTATCCTGAAAATCAAGAGAGAGTAAGAGACACCAGAGAATTTCTAATACAGTAGGAGAAAGGCTCTGGAGAGTGCGAGTGACAATATGTAGGGAGAGAGTGACAGATAGTATATCCAGATTAGTCTCGCTTTCTGCTAACTAGACCTCAGTTGTCTGTTTATCTTTGCTCTCTCTCTTCAGTTCATCAATCATTTTTGTCAGTGTACCACTGTAGTTCAGACCTGTACAATGCAGTTTGAGAAAAACACTTCCACTCTCTCTGTAATTCTGGATCAAGGAATAAGTCCAATACTTTCTGTCATTTCTCTATATATTGAATTGAATACATTGAAATGAGATGTATTATCTCCAGGGCCTATAGTGTAACACAGTAGTATGAAAAGCTGCTATTTTGCATTATTGTTATTTAGTGATGATCTCACTGGCTGCTGCACATATTCACTGTGCATAGCCTTATTATTTATTTATTATTTAGATATTATTTAAAACCAATGTGATGATATGACTTCACCGAGAGTGAGTATAGAAGGAGCAAAGGAGAGGACCAAGTACTGAGCCTTGAGAGACACCAGTGGAGAGTCTGCATGGGGCAGATGTTCATGTCAGGTGTTATATTATTTCATAATTGCTAATTTAATTGTTTGATAACTAGCAAATCATTCCAACCAAATTAACCAAAGTTGATGTAACATACCTTTTGTTAGATTTAATAATGAGGAGATGGTTGGATGGATGTTTTTGTATGTGGATGGATAGACTGTGTATCTGGATGGATGGATGCATGAATGGAAGCATGGCTATATGAATGGATGAATTAATACCTGATAATTGGGATGGATGGATGGATGGATGGATGGATGGATTGATAGATAGATAGATAGATAGATAGATAGATAGATAGATAGATAGATAG
>JAAIIK010000053.1:6126049-6146808 GCA_014706435.1 Silurus glanis
TAGATAGATAGATAGATAGATAGATAGATAGATAGATAGATAGATAGGACATAAATGGACATACAAATGACATTCAGTCATTTGTTTTTATGTTAATTTTCTAGGGACAACTTAGTGTGGTAGTTACATTTTTTAGTTGATAATTGTACTAAACTATTATTTATTATTTATTATTATTTAATTATAGTATTAAACTATTATTTAATGTCAAAAGAATAACTATAATGCTCCTTATTGAACTGAACATTTTGATATATCACTGTCACTTTGGGTTTTGTTTTGTGATTCCACATTTTTTGGGAGTCACTGAAATGCCCATTATTTTAAATTGTTGTATGTCTATGTACCTGCAGTTTTGTGTCCAGGTGTGTATTGAATTGCATGTGACACCATGTGACCAATAATACAGTTCTGCACATTGAGTCGAGTGGGTATTGTCTTCCCCTATAATACAATTCACCTCATTGAGTTAATCGTTTTGATTTATGACATGGCTGCAGTAATTTTGTGATTACACTCTGTTTATAGCCTGTTGGGTCTCGCTGCTCATTTCTCGATGCGTGTCAATGGGGGAAATGTGACTGGGAATTTCACGTGACTGGTTTGTGAGAATGGTGAAAAAAGTAGTCACCTCCCATACACACCCACACCTGCTGGGAATTCTGAGCGATTTAAGGTATGATCAATGTCTGTGGATCAAATGGTGTGGGGTTAGTTGTGTATGGAATACATTATGTCCTATAAAGATAGTAAATCGAACTGTATCTCTGCGTACTTTTCTTTTTTTCTTAACTCTCTGTACAATAATGTGTCTTACAAATTCCAATGGGACATGGATCTATCCCCAAATTAGATTTCCTGGTTTTCTGGGCCAAGCCAAATGATTGGACATGTCTTTCATGTCAGTGTGGGAGTTAAGCTGGAAAATTCCTTATAATTGTTGTTGAAACACCGAAAAGCATTGCACACTTTGTCCCAATGGGGCAGCATGTTGTAAGTTACATTTCTTGTTCTGGTGCAAAAAACAGAGAGACTAGTAACACAACATGAAAATGTCCTGAATCTAGAAGAAGTGAACAAAATGAATGCATAGCAAGCACCACTAATAATAATTTTATGCAGTTATACCCTTTTTGTATGGATATAAAACCCAACCTTCACATTTTTGTCTACGTGAGACACCACAGCGTTTGCGAATGCTCCTTCAACCCAACATGTTTTGTTTTAATGACAAAACAAGCCAAATCATATTTAAACCTCATCCACTATGTGCAATATGTAACCCTTCAAAACCTCATGCACAAATATAAAAGTCTTTAAACTCAAATTTTCTCCTTAACCAGTTTAAGATGTTTCAAAACCTACGCTTGTCAGGAGATGATGGAAAGTCTGGCCGCTCATCCGGTACCTGAGGGCAAAGAAGCTACTGTGTGTTTGATTTTGTTCTATGTACTATTTTTGCTGATGATTTTAATTTCCGTGTTCGTGTCCCATTAAATTTGTGTTGACTGGGAGTTCCTCTGCCTTTGAGAACTATCTTCTGCTGTTGGACTGTTTCAGATTTTAGGATCTGTTTTGTTGTGCAAAGGTAAGAAAAAAGAATTTAGCAATTAATAAATAAAATAAATATTAGTTTTATTATTAGGTGCTATAATTATTTTTATTAATGTTACCTGCATTTATTTGTTAGTGACTGTTACCTAAGTTTTACATCCTGGAGTGCTTTATTACAATACACATGTAGTATCAAACCTGTTTTACAGTAAAGCATTTGTTTGGTTTTACAATCAATAAATAATCATATCTGATATCAAGTCCATTATCAATCATCCATTTGCAAATGTAAAATTTTGTCACACCTTTTGTTAGATGATGGATGGATGGATGGATGGGTGGATGGATGGATGGATGGATGGATGGATGGATGGATAGATAGATAGATAGATAGATAGATAGATAGATAGATAGATAGATGTTTCCATACACAAAATACTCATTAATCACAGCAGTGTAAATAAAAAGTAAAGTCAGTGTGGATGGATCTGGTGTTGATGTGCTACTGATTGTTTTTAAGCAGATGTTGTCCCGTTGTCTCCCAGCGGGAGGATTTATACACTCTGATGGCTGCTGGCAGACAAACACCCACTTCCTGGCATGCAGAGATGGTGGGTGGAATTATGGGTGAAATTACAGGCTGGCTGCCATGTTCACAACTATAAACTAATGATAATGGTACACATCTGAAACACTTCAGCACTGTGATGGAGTTGTGAAGGTCTGCAAAGGTTTAGAGGCCAGCGTTTATTTCCATATATATTTGCAGCACAATCCCATCCAATATTATAGAATCTACACTGCCATGTGGACTGTTTCATTTCCATTCCACTGCACTTTTAACAACAGTAGGGAAGAAATTCAGCTTTCAGCACTGGCTGTTATTCATTAATTGAAAAGGTATAAAATAATAAACTCCTTATTTATAGTTTTATATTTTGCATCTAATTGGAAAAATTCTTAGATATGAATGTCTGGGCATATTATCACTAGGTGATTGTGATACCAATGAAATAATTTTTAAATATGGCTACAGAAAAATCTCAAATATTGTAATAACTTTTGTAGAAGATAATGAATACACAATTTTGTTAGCAGGGGAAAAAATTGCTCTAAAATTCTTGGTTGTGATTTTTTTTCCTCTGGTTCATTTTTGTGCAGAAAGTTAAAAGTTAAAATTTCATATAATGTATTAATTTTGTAGTAATGTAATGTAATAATTTTCAATAATGTAATAACCTAAGTTATGCCACACATTTATTCCAAAATAAATAAATAAACTATGAGGAGGATGTGTCTTCTTGACATGCTCACCCCAGTGATTTTACACCAATTCACACCTCAAAACCCTGGCATTATGTTAATCTCATGGTGTCACAGGTGTGAACACACACACTGCATTTAATAACAGCTATTACTCACAATTCAGGAGCACTGATTAATCCTCTCAGATAAATTGTAGGAATGTCTGTAGGGTTGAATTACAAGTACCAAGGCAGAACTATGAATGTCGACAGATTTTATATACATAATGCTGTACCTTTTCTAAAGTGTTAGAGTTATGCCATTAAGTGCTCAGTCATGTCAATGGTGAACCAGTGAAAGAATATGAATTCATTTTACATAATTTTGGATGTCTGGCATAAAGGAACATGCACCAAGCACCATTTAGGAAATGACCTAAATGTTGATATAGTTAACTAATTTACAGTTTTTATTGTTTAGTCATTTTGGGTTGTTGCATTGGTCCTTTATTCCTTTGTTTATACTTTAACATGAATTAAGAAACAACTTTGTGGAAAATTCCTGCTTTTTTAAACACTGCAATAAAGTGACAATTCTACATTCTTATTTTCTGCTGGCTCACAAGTCTCAAAAACTGTTGTGAGATAAGGTCAACAGGAACAAGAAGAACTGTCTTTCACACTTCTTGTTCTTTCTGTTTTAGTGAATTGGCTTGCAAGGTGTTTGGTTGTTCATGATTGGTCGTTTGGTCGTTCGTGATTGATTCATTTATTTTTAAGAAATCTTTTATATGACTCAGGACAAGCAAGATGTCTCAGAAAGTGATTGGTTCATTTTGTGTTGGCCACACATGCACAACATTGTTTATTTGAAATGCAAAAAAAATGGTTGTACAGCAAGAAGAAATGGTTCACTTCCTAAGTCTTTTTATTCAACATTTATGGCATTTGGCAGGTGCCCTTATCCGAAGTGATTTACAATTATCACATTTATACAACATAGTGGTTTAGAGTTAAGGGGCAGGTGGTAGATTAGTGGTTAAGGCAATGGATCCGAAGATCATAACTTCAATTTGCAGCCACAACAAGCTGCCATTCCTGAGCCCCTGAGCAAGGCCTATAGCTGCTCAATTTTATTAAAGAGATAAATGCAAGTCACACTGGATAAGGGCATCTTTATCACTCAACTAAGTGATTTGTTCATTTTGTGTTGACTGAACATAGGCAACATAATTTGGTTGTGACATGAGAACAGCAAAACCTGTATATAGGAAAGAAAAGAGACCCGACCTTTGGACTTAGGTGTCCAGCGCATGTACCGAGCGCAGCCGGTTCAATTTCTCCTGGTCTGTAAACTCCAGGAAGGAGGGGGGCCACAAAAAGAGCCTGTAGAACTCCTACTCTCTTAAGAGAGCAAATGGCCAACAAGAACGCAGTCTTGATAGAGAGATGCCTCGGCCAGAGGATCGAAGAGGGGCTCAGAGAAGGCCGAAATAGTGGACTGAGAACTGTGAACTGGCCGCCCGGGGCACCTCCCACATACAGCTAATGCAGCAGTTCAGCCTGATATGCCTGCAGGACTGCCATGGTGTGCAGGGACGAAGCGGTTTGACCTGCCGAGGTGTAAGCCTTACCTACGAGCGCCGACGTATTATGCAGGGTTTTTGTGAGTAATGTCGGGGTCTTGAGGAAGGAGGCGGTCCTGGAAGAGAGATAGCTCACAAGCATCTCTTCAAACCGTGGCATCACTCTATACCCATGTACTCTCCGCCCCATGATGTGTAAATACAGCATTAAAAAGGGGCTGAAGGGGTTTCACCCATGACCATGACACCTCAGTGTGCCAGCTGGAAAGAACAGGAGACCCCGACATGGAGGTTGTCTCCACGACATGGAAGCTACGGTGCAGGTCACAACCCCCGAAAATGCTTACTGGCTTATTATTATTATTTTATATTATAGCTCCTCGAGCCTAGCTCACAAAGCACGCCGCCCCTCCTCCTCAGAGGAAGAGAGGCGGAGCTAATGCTCTCATCGCAGAAAAGGTGTGCTTCCGAACCTGTGAGCGAGTGCTGGACCGAGCCGGTGAGGGACAAGCCCGTCTCGAAACCCTCTGTAAGGTCTATTTGTGAGCCCCAGGAACTGGCGTGCCACTCTGCTTCAGCGAGAGCGGGGCCAGAACTGCAAGGAGCATGAGCACTCCCCCGGAGAGTGACGCTCAGGAGAGGAGCAATGGGATTGACATGCAGCCGGCTCTCTCGAGAACCGACTTAGCCTGCTTCACTCCCATGATTTTTATTTATTTATTTATTTAAATTTTTTCTTCATGAACAAATAGAAGCTGGCGCTCGCCTAACTCCATGTGCATTTTATACTTTTTGGTCGTGAGGTCACCCTACTGGGTGACGGCCAGCGCCCAATTGTTTTACTAATTGCACACATTATTTCAAAGGCGTGAACACTCTGGCACGTTCCCAAAGCGTTTTGACGCAACTCGAGGTCCTGAAAGGGAATTGGTTATATTGCTGAATCAGATTCAGAGATCCAGGATTTATTAAATTATCTAATTTTCCCATAACAGTATTTGGTCTTTGATTACCAGTTTAGTTGCAAATGTCAGTTTCATGACTTTCTTTATCAACTTCTTGTGAAAACTTATTAGAAAATATTACTTCACTGTCTTTTAATAAATATTACTGCAGTTTTGACAAATAAATAGCTAATTTACTGCTGAGAAACCCTTAATTACATACCAAACCAGAAACATTTCCTTTGTAGAACTATGAATGGTTTGCCTTCACAATGTTGTCCACCTCAAAACAGATAATCAGTGTAGTAAGTAGAGGAATGCTAATATCAATAATGTGGGAGTGTGTGTATATGTGCATGTGTGTGTGGAAGATGCAGTCACAGAGGTGAGAGGCATGCTTTATGAGGCTGATCATTATGTTGCTGACTGCCCCTAATGGGATTAATTTAATCTACCAGTTGACTCGCTGCCGGTCCAGAAAATAGTTGCCCACACTGTCGCCTAGCAACCTTTGATTGGCCATTCAAAAAAGACTCAGATAAATTGAAGTAGAGAAGAATTGCATCAGAGGAAAGCATGCGCCAATGATTCTCTCCTAGAGATCAAGGGAATGGCCTAAATTACGATGTTTAACGCATGAAGATGGCCACATCACACCACTACCATCACACTGATTTGTTTTCTACAGTATATTAGCAAATTATCGTGTTTTTTTAGTTACATTGCTTAAATGTTGAAAATGAGAGAGACTAGAAAGTCCTCTATTTTGAAGATTATTTATGCTAGACAATGCTTTTACCATGACTCAGTCGAGGGTTTAGTCACACTGCAAAAATAAAAGCAAGGGTTGTGTATGTCAGATGAATTGATAAGTCTTTGGTATCTGAGAGTTCCAGGAAAGAGACAGATACAGACAGAGTTAGGTTGTACACCACTGGGGTAAACTTCAGGGTACAGGAAACCTAAAAAACCCCACCTAAACACTGCTTTTAGAAAACAATTTTTGATTAGATTTTAGATTAGATTTAGAAAAACAGTCTATCACACACACAAGATAACATGGATGTTTTAAGACGGATGAGTCCCCTCCAGCCTCCCCTGCCAGGCATTTCGGCGGTTTCTTCTCCCGGAGCGTGCAACGGGGAGCTCTGTATTTCTTCCTCCGAGGACTCCTCCTGGAGGTAGTGATGTGGGCCTTGTCCAAGCTAGAGATAGCTTGGCCGGACGTGAAGCGGAAGCAACGCATTCCCAGTAAGCTGGATGAGCGTTTCCTGCGCCCTGCAGCACAGCCTCCGGCCTGGGGCCTACCGTTTTTTCCTGACCTGCACAGCGAGGTGTCCAGGTCCTGGGAGACCCCATATGCGGTGCATGAATTCTTCCAGCACTCGCTATATGCGAATATAGTAGGGTTTAAGCAGTGCGGCTATGGGGAGATGCCCAGGATTGAAGAGACGCTGGCTGGGTTTTCCCAGGTGCTGCATCGCTGAAGGCTCCGGTATTGCCTACTAAGTCGTTGAAAGCCACTTCGGCTCTAATAGGTAGGGCTTACGCAGTGGCAAGTCAGGCCGTGGGTTGCCTCCACACGATAAAAGTGTTGCAGGCATACCAGGCTGACCTGCTACGAGAGATAGACGAGGGATTCAGCTCTGGGGCTGACTATTTAAAGAGTTCTGTTGCGCTGTGACCTAACGCTTTGGGTTAGTAGCTATTAAAAGGCAGCTGTGGCTCACCCTGTAAGCGGAGATTCCCGACAGGGAAAGGGCTTTCCCCAGTGGCTCCGCCTAGTCTGTTCAGGTGACACTGTAGGTAAGGGCGATCTCTGACAAGTTCAGGAGACCATGGCGGCATTTCAGTGGTACTTCAGTGGTAAAGCCCAAAAGCAGAACGTTGGCAACCGGACCCCGCCTACGGCCCAGAAGCCCAGATGGAAGGGGTCGGCCAACCTGAGGGTGGTCCTCTCCTCGAACAAACGGGCAGTGGTGCAGCAGCCCTGACAATCAGAGCGGCATATTTCCTGCACAGGACGAGTCCGTGGAGGAAGTCGGAGCAGCTGTTTGTCTGCTATGGCCCTCATAGTAAAGGTTTTCAGGCCAATAAGCAGACACTAAGCAGATGGATTGTGGATGCCATTTCTTTGTGTTATGAGTCCTCTGGTCTTCCCACTCCATTCGGAGTCAAGGCTCATTTCACCCAGGGTATGGCGGCCTCTACGGCCTGGTCCGCTGGAGTTTCTCTCCAGGACATTTGCAACGCTGCAGGCTGGTCCACCCCTTTGACCTTTGTCAGGTTCTATGACCTCAGAGCCACTCCTGGCTCCTCTGTCCTGCATGCCGGTTGTGCTGAGACACACTAGGCAGGGACTGGTCAGTATAGCGTGATTGGACACTCATTCCCACAGTTCCAGTTCCTGAAAGGGAACGCCACTAAGTTACGTGTGTAACCCTAGTTCCCTAAGGAAAACGAGACACTGCGTCAACAGGACATACTCCCTGCATCCCTGCAGCACTTACCTTCTCCTTTTTCAGAAGCTAATGTCGCTACCATCGCTCACCCATTTTGTAGCTTCCTGGTTTATGCGACGTTGCTGGCCGGTGACGTCACAACTTGCCTATTGGCTGGATTTCACATGTGATTCAGAGCGTGAACAACGCGAGCCGTTCCCAAAGTGTTTCGACGCAGCTTCTCGTTCCCTCAGGGAACTAGGGTTACATACATAGGTACTAATGCACCCCCATATAATCAGAGATGCACGCCTTTGAACTGAGTGCTGATAAAAAGCCAAATGGTCCCTCTTCTCTTTAGTCCAGAGGATACAGTGTCCATGTTTTCCAAAAATAATACAAAATTTGGATTTGTCTAATGAAATAACAGTTTTCCACTTCGTCTTATTGTCAGTATATTAATATATATTTTAAAAAGTTTGGGCCCAGAGAAGACCCTTTTTAGCCAATTTACCTATTACAACTAACATCCTACAAACAAGCCAAGAACAAAGTCAGGGCCTGATCTGCTTTAATCTCATTTCTTCATCAAGAAGCAGGAAGAATCTAAGGGTACACATTTTGCTTTCTGCGCTTTCATCATCTTTCAGTTAGTTAATGAATAGTTCATGAGAACGTATCCGATAAATAAAAAGGTAGCAAAATATGAAAAATTTAAAAGACCTTTCTTCATCTTTCTCATTTTTTTCATTCAGATATTTGATCTGCCTTAAGCACAACTGTCAACTGATGGTAGGAAGCCCTAAAGCAACCTAACCTCACAGCGGAAAGCTGGCAGGCTTCACTGTGTCTAACTTCCCACAGTGCATAGAGATGTGCAGTAGACAGTGATGTCTATATATGTCATAAAGCTATTAACAATGCTGTGTCCACTAAGCTCATACCTTGCTTAAAAGTCATACCTAAACAAAGCTTCTACGTAGAATATATATATATACTGTATATTGTCTGGAAGACACTTAAACAGTTAAACACACTAGTATTTACAGTCAGTCAAACAGTCCTAAATTAATGCACTACCTTCTAAACAATTACAACTATGATGATATATAGCTGCATACAGAGTGAGCCAGTTATTGTTAACATTTGGTAATTTTCTAACTGAGTTTAATATATAGCCAATTCTTTTCTCTTTGTGCATTTTCACTGCATTTACAGCTTGCTAGGAATTTGTGGTCAGAGGACAGGGTCAGCATGGATATGGAACCCCTGGAGCAGAGACGGTAATGGGCCTTGCTCAACAGTGGATTTTAATTTTTAAAAAAAGATTCATATAAATATAATCAAATCTAATTGATTTATCTCTGTGAATGATTTAGAGTGGGCAGAAAATTTTAGATCTAGTAACCTATATAAAAATCACCCCTTATTTTTATCCATTTAGCCAGTTTTGCAATGCAACCATAAATGACAGCATTTGTAATGCTGGATAATCTATAACTAAGTGTGCATTACACCATTTTAATGCACTTTGACTTACATCAAGTTGTTATTTGCCTCAGCGTCCTGCATTAAAACCATGTAGCTTACACCTAGCCTTTGCTTGTCCCTTACTTATTGTAGACAATTCCAGCATTACAGAGGTGACTTTTACCTTTACATTGGCTAATAGCAAAGACAAACTTAGTTTCATTGATTCAAATATATTATGTTGTTATTTGATCTCTTCAAGTCAATGCTGCATGTCTATATGTACCATCAATGACAGCTTTGTTAATGCTGCCAATTGAACATAGACCAAGTTGGATAATTCATGACTAGGTATTCAGTTGTGGAAGATCTTAAGAGACTAAGCAGCAGAGATAAATTTAGTGTCAATGTCAGTGTCTTTATTATTATGTACATATCTAGGTCCCCTGGTGGTCTAGTGGTTAGGATGCGGCGCTCTCACCGCTGCGGCCCGGGTTTGATCCCCGGTCAGGGAACCAACCCCAGCCATTAGGGTTGCACAAGCCTGGATAAATGGGGAGGGTTACGTTAGGAAGGGCATCCAGCGTAAAAACATGTGCCAAATCCAACATGCGGATGATCCGCTGCGGCGACCCCTAACGGGAGAAGCCGAAAGAAAGATTATTATGTACATATCTATTTGTTGTACAGTAAACTCTGCAGATTTCTTTTTTCTTTAAAGTTAAAACAAGTTAACTTTGCTTAAAATAAAGAAACTAATTTTTAAACTTTTAGACTTTAGTGCTCACTTTACTTTTTCAGGGTAAGGTTGACATTTGCAGGTAAACACGGTTATTATGGAAAAATAATCATTCGAAAGTGTGCATTAACGTAAACCTTTGATTTGAGTTATAGATGGAACTGTCACTGTTGTAAAACATGCACCAGGAATTTCTGGCTAATCAAAGTGGAAAATTAAACAGCAGGGATGTGCTGGCAAACAATGAATCAATATTATGATGGTGAAAATACCAAGCACAGGGTTTTCAAGAAAAGAATGCGAAGTTAATAGTCACCAGGTACAGTCAAAATCACAATAATGCACACAAGGTTGTTCATATTTATGTCTGTACCCAGATATAGATTAAATCATTAAAAACATTTAAAATCATTAAAAAGGGATTTAAACGAGATATCATAGTGTACTTGCTTTCCTTAAAATTTACCTTATGTATATATTAATAAAGAGAATAAAAAATCCTAAAAAATTGTTGTCCTTTATTCACTCTTTATGTTCTACAACCTGATTTGATGATTTGACCTAGGTATGAACCAAACGCCGGGTACACACTGTGCGATAATTAATAGTCCTTGTTGACAGTTGCCTGTCAGACTGTACAAACATGATCCCCATGTCACACTGTAGGATCTCAGTTGTCATAATGTCAGACTGTACAACAGTCAAGGCACATCGAAAACTGAGGCAAACAAGAAAAGCTGTTGTTTATCAATTCGTGACACTTTCAGATCCACGTTCTCTCGCTAATGGTAGCTGCCAGCAAACAAAAACAATCTTTAGCGTTAATTTTATTCATGACATGCCTAGATAATAAAAACAAAAAAACAATTAAGACGATGTGTGTGGAGCAAGTCATGGCTGGGCAAAAGATGTTATGGACTTCCAATTCTACAGAACAAACTTGAATTTACATTTACTTTTCTTTATTTGGCAAATGCTGTTGTCCAAAGTGACTTACAGTTGAGGAATACAACAAGTGGTTTATAATAAGATGACAAACATGAAACTGTTATACAAGGTCAAGTCAAGTCAAGAAGCTTTTATTGTCATTTTACCCATATATAGCTGACGCATTACACAGTGAAATAAAACAATGGTCCTCCTGAACCCTGGTGCTACATAAAACAACAATCACAGCAAACACAGGGCTAAGGACCAGTAAGTGTCCTTGCCACAGGTTGCAGTGAATATACAAAATAGTAAAAGCTAGAACAGGAAGGGATCAAGGATTAGAAGCGGGTAGATGCTCACGGAAAAGATGAGATTTCAATTGTTTCTTGAAGGTTGTGAGGGAATCGTTGTAAGAAGCACTGCAACATGGGCCCTCTTGGCTCATTAAAAAGAGTTTATGTACTGTAGCGTTAGCTTTAGCAGAAAATAGAAATATAATGCAAGCATTACGTTACATTTCAGTGCAGTCTTGTAAGGACCTGGGTACTGATAAAGATCACTATAGAATTAACAAAACATATGCATCATATTTTGAAAATACACAATACATACACATCACATGGAACCAGTGTATACATGTAGTTTTTTACGAGGTGCTATCAAAAAGTTTCAAGACTAATGGTGCTAACTGGTGCTATTCTGACCACGTCTGTGATTTCATCATGTACAGCAAGTTAGAATAAAGAGCAAACGTGAATTTCAGGGTGAAACATTTGACATGACACACGTGACATCACATGACACACGGACATCACTGGAAGATGACGAGAGATTGGGAAGACCTTTAAAAAGCTCAAACCCCAGAAAACGTGGAAACCGTTCGGCAACTCATGCATGATGATCGCCGGAGAACGAGCCACATGATCTCACTTCCACCTTAAAGCTCGCCGTTTTGACACTATTATGAAAGCAAGTTAAAATAACAAGTATTAATCAGTTGTATGATCATTAGCAGTCATCACTAGGATTTTACCTTCACCCCTTTCAAAATACCAATGTAAACGTGTATTTGTTGTTGAGTTTATTTATTTTTTAAGTTCTCTACTTTCCCCATGTCTTTTGTGTCTGGCTGCTACTTGCAAACATTTTGCAACCCCTTCGCTCTGGACATGCTCCAAATCATACTTCTATTCAACATATTCATTGTGGCAACAGAAAATAACACTTAAAGCCCTAACTGGCTGCCCATTCTGCTAACAATGACCAAACCTGCTATACTGCTAACTCTTCTGCCACTTCTTGCACATCCCCATATATTATTTGATCGTTATTAGGTCACAGCAAACCAACAACTCCAGTTCCCACTGAAAACTGCCCTCCAAACATAGCCACTATGGACCACCATAGCCTCGGTAGTCACCCGATTATTGACTGAACACACCTGCACAAATTACACACACAAGGGACACCATGCCTCATCAGTCAGATCGCCTCGCTCAGTATAGATTGTTTGTGGATTGCTTGACCATTTTTCTGTTTTGACCCCATGTTTGCTATACAATTTTGATTAGATCTGTCAGAGCTTCTATAACGTGACAATCACACACAACTAATATCAAATCTATAATACAGTATGTGCATTATAAAAGGTACCAGGTCTATCGTTGAGCTAGCCATGACTCCAGAAGTTGCATCCCACTCGTTCTTGTTCAGTTTCTGAACTCTGTCAGTTTCTGACGAACAAAAACATTGTTAAAGGTCATACCAATTTTGGTATAAAGATATTACAGTTGCAGCATGATAATATTCAAGGAAGAAAGAAGAAGTCACACATACTAGGTACATTTCTCCTGTTAGAATAACCGAATAAGTGATTTGGAATAATACCTAACGACAAGAAAATGGTCAATATTGACCAGGTAAGAGATTTTTTTACATTGAAAAAGACACTCAAACAAAAGAAAGATATTTAACAAATAAACCACCAAGTTTTCACCACCTACTCATGTGTAATCAAATGGACAATTGATACCAAGAAATGTTTAATATATTTATAGTTAAAAAATAAAAGAGTTAAAAAAAAAAGTGGAATCTTGTTGAAATAAATCTAAAACATTTAAAAACTAGTTCATTGATAGATAAGAGGTGGTATCAAAATATTTCGAGACCCGCTCTATTTACAAGAAAGTACTTTATTTATCTACGTTGAAACGCTATCACCTTTAAAATAGTCCCCCTGCACAGCAATACAGAACTCCCAGCGTTCCTGCCACTTCTGGAATGTGTCCTAAAAGCCTTTTAGTTTAAGAGTGTCGTGCACCTTTTGCGATTGCGAATGGTTTTGACATTTTTTGGGGTTGAGCTTGTCGAAGGTCTTCCTGATTTCTTGTTATCTTCTAGCGATGTTCTTCCACTCTTGAAGCGCACACGCCACTCGAAACACCTCAAACGTCTTGTTGCAGCATCGCTATATGTCAAATGTATGTCATGTCGAACGTCTCTGTGGCAGAGTTGCCCAGTTTCATGCACAATTTAATGCTTGCTCTTTGTTCTAATTTGCAGTCCATGATGGAATTGGGCATGTGATCAGAATAGCACCAGTTAGCACAATTAGCCTTGAAACCTTTTGATACCACCTCGTAAGTAGTAATCCTGGCATGTGAACTTGAACACGACTTGATGACTGTATATGTGAACTTCTTTTTTATAACTCAAAGAAGGTTTGTGTCTTTTCTTTATCATGCTGCATGTTTTTTTAATAGATATTTAACACATCAGTAAAAAGGAGAAATTATATTTACCAATGATGAAAATATTCAAAGCAGGCAGCTTATAACATTGCATTTGGTTTCTCCTTTATAATTGTTCTCTGGAACACAAATAATCACACACCAGTATTCAAACTGAATTCTTCAGCTGCCCTGGAGCCAAATTAGTCAGCCATCTGAAACGGCCTTGAGAAAACTCGCTTGAAAATGGACATATGTTTCAGCTCCGCTTTAATGAGTGTGACTTTTATTTAGCACCAGAAAAGCTAAGTGGAGCTTCTCAGCTTTATTTACTCTAGCAGTAATTACTCTAAAATACTGTATTAGTACGTCTGTACCCAGGCAACAGATTCTCGAAAATGCATTCAAAAGTTTGGATTAACTTAAAGTGATTTGAGCTGCAGTCAGTGCAAAGCTTCACTGTAGGACACACAGCAGTACGAGGAGATAATGCAGCCTGCAGTGCAGGATTATTTGTGAATATTTTTTTTTTTACCAACCCTTTATTTTGGGGATGTTAGTCACCCCGGTCAGTGTCATTTTAAATTTGGATTAGTCAAAGCATGCGGGTTTGGGGCTTTGCATCCAAATAGGTTGCTGCCGTGTTACCTTTATAATCAAGATAATCTGTATCTTTGTTTTAAAGGTCAGAGGAATGATACAAATAGACGTATTATTTAAAATAGTAAAAAATAAATGTATTAATAAACTAGAGCATAAACTATGATGGTGATGGTGTGCTATTAAATAAATTAAAAAAAAACCTTCTTAATGCTAAGTTTTTTTTTTACAGCACCTGTTGGAGAGTTTTATTGCTCAATAGCGCTTTGTCAAAAGTAACAACTAACTTTCTTATAGAATGATAGTGTTTTTTTATGTAAGTTAAAAAAGCATTTTTCAAGTAAGTTTAAATGTTAGCTGTCCTGCAATGAGTTTCAGATAGATGCAAAGCATGAACCTTGAAGTCACATTTGAAGTTAAGAACATAAAAATGGTCAGTTGGCAAACAATCAGACAAAATCAGAGACATGAAGACATGTGAATCAAGCAGGAATCAAAACCAGAGAATCAAACACAGTAACAGTAATAAGGCTTGGTTCTGACAGAGTGTGAGCAAACAGAGCACACACCTCGTGATGAATAAAAGTCTTTTAAATTAGTGGTCCCCAACCAATTTTGGGCCACGGACCGGACAATATTTTCACGGACCGTCCTTGAAGGTGTGGCGGATAAATACAATGAAATAAAATGATACGACGGGCAAAAAACTGGTATTTTCTAAATATTATAATAAACTTGAATCCACTGTGTTGTTTTTTGCTCATTTTGCTAGCTTGGGGTTTGAATTTAGCGGTAATGTATTATGTGTTAGTGGCCGGAGCAGACCCTTTAAGAAGGTAGCGGATTGAGGTAAGACATGTGACCGAGGCATCATGACATGCATCAAGAGTGAGTCATAGACAGATGTGGAGGAGAGAATACGGTAATTTTTCAAAATAAAACATTGTTTAGAATCAGATAATAAATAAAACGGAAATAATGTAAGTGATGTATTCTTTCTGTGCGGCCCGGTACCAATTGGCCCACGGACCGGTGCCGTGGCATGGGTGTGAATATTTGGATACAGGTGTGTCTCGGGTGTGGGTAATTGGATACAGGTGTAACTGTGAGTGCAGGATTGTGAGTTCTGCATTTTGTAGTCCACAGCAACCATGTTTGAATGCCTTACAGTGTTGCTGGGGGTCAGAGTTCGGTGTAGATGTGACAGTAGCACTTACTTTACAACAACTGGGGTGTAACGGTACACATATTTGTAGCATTCCGTTTCGGTGCAGGACTTTTGTACGGTGCACATGTGTAGCGAATGCAATCCTTATATACAGCTCTGTATTACCCAAATGGGGTGTAACAAATGTAAACTATTTCTTTCTTTTCTTTTATTTCTTGATAGATTTACTTAATGTAATCAATATAATCAATTTTATTGTATTCGATTTTTTTTGTTTTATTTGCATATATATATATATATATATATATTTAAACCAATCAGACAGTTTATTTAAAATAGTTTTTAAAATGTAAATTGTTGATATTTATGAATGTTAATGAGAAACTGTGTTGATAAAAAAACTACAAGCAATTTTATGTTTTGCATTTTATCCCCCTAAATGTACTGAAATTAAACCGAATCATGAATCTGGGGTACTGTTACACAGTTAGTTTCTACAAACATTCAGCTTAAATACTTTTATAAACTTTCTTCACTAGTTGGATTTTTCTTTCTGACCTTGCGATCCAGTTCATCCCAGAGCAGTTCAATAGGATTTGAGTGCTATTGAGATAAGCTATTCCATTATACTGTAGATAACACTTTAGCTGACTATTTGCTCTCTAAATAAAGCTTACAGAGTTTGGAAATATGCTTCGGGTCTTTGTCTTGTTGTATGGTGAATTTGATTCCAGTTAGCCGCAATTCAGAAATATGGAATCGTAGTCATGCTGGTTCAGTTTTCCTTTTACCTGAAATAATTCTCCAAACTTCTCTGCTCTAAAACCCCATAATACCATATTGGACTGTGGATGTGAGGTAGTCTGCTAACATGTTTTATCTGTAACTTCCATTCATTTACTGTCCAATTTGTGTGTTTTTTTCCTTTTACCTTTTAAGTTCGTTGCATAGAGTATAAACAAAAGAAAAATGCACGTGTCTCAAAAATAATAAAAGATGATGTTTCCAAACTTTTCACAAGTGCTGTATGTGAATTGAATTGTGAAGTGAATTGAATTCTGTGAATTGAATTAAAGTTTCCCTTGTTTATATGCAAGTTTTAGACTATTACTCAGCTACAGATCATTTGCAGAAGCAGCTGCCTGCATGACAAGTCAATGAACAAGCACCTTTGCAGAAATCCCAATTAGGTATAGCAATACATGACAAGAAAGATGAGCTTGCTAATTAGCTGCTCTTGGATGAACCACCGAATAATTTCCTAAGAACTTGCAGATATTCAAATGGAGAGTTAGTGTCTATCTGCTCTAGCTACAGATTGTTTCTAGTATAATTTTATTTTTTTCCTCTCACAGTTTGCATATACAGCTGATTTTGCTGCCAGACACGTGGAAACACATGGAAATGAGGCCAGATCAAATCTTGTGAGTCAGATGGCATGAGATTTATCATTCGCACATGTTTGTTGATATTTCCCTAAGCTTTTTTGGTTTATAGATTAGCTTGAAATTTGTTTGTACTGTGTATTCATACATACATGTTCACTCATAAATATTTCATGCATTGTACTGGAAGAATTGAGGACTCGTCGTGTGTTGACATATATGTCTTTTTAAACCTTTCTTTTTAACCTTGAAGCTTCACTTTGGGAACAGTCAACACATAATAAATTAGATTATATCAAAACAAAGAAAAAACTGTGAGATTCACATGGGCGTAAATCCCGGGGGGGACGGAGGGGACATGCCAGTCAATTAATGTTCAACTCCATTAACAAGGGTATTTTATTCACTTTAAATAAAGCGATTCTCTTTAATGTAGTTGATGCAGACTCATTCATAAATTAGTTGCAGCAAAAATGCTGATTAGTGATGTAATTTTCCATGAATCTGCTATATTAGCGATTAAAATATGACTTATCTAGTAAACGTTAGCTTGTTTACAATAGCTTGTAGCATAGTGCACTGACACTAACACACCAAAGCCGTTTCCCATGCAGTGTTTTATTTGGGACGACTTGGTATAATGTTAATTTAACATTAACGGCCACAATTAGCATATTGTTTAGCTGTGCATTTACTAAATGAGCAATTTGACTGTATTATTTGTCCCCCTTCAAAAATTGCTCATGATAAATTTTATATTTATTGTCCCCCCCTACTGTTAAATGAAATTTACACCCATGGATTCACACACACTCAACCAGGAAGCTGGTCGAATTTTATACTAAATCAGCCTGCAACTATAAAACTATTTATTTGGTACTTTGTATATGAGTAGATTTAAAAAGCTTTTACAGCTTTTCAGAAGTATTTAAACTAATTATGTTACTACTGCATATAAACATTTAAGTCATACTTTCAGACCCCGTTTGCCATAAAAAAACATATTGTACAGGTTTAATATAAAGTTGATACACCATTTTTATTAAGTGACAGATTGTTCTTCAAGAGATTCCAAATTTCAAATGCTCAATTGTTTAAATCTCTGGAGAATTTCTACAGTTTTCACAAAATTGTGGGAAAAACAACAAAAAAAAACAGTTATGTGGGCAGGAAGTGTTTTGTCGAAAGCCGACGGGAAGACTAAGGTAACTTAAATAACTAATATTTACAATATTGGTAAGAAAAAAAGCATGTCAGCTATCACAGAGACAACTTTAATCATGGGCCATAAAGGGATGGAATTAACTGTGGAATAGCACAGATTATTAGGTATAGTAATGGTGGAAGTGGGCTCACTTGATAACCATCACTTGGGCCTACTTAGCTGTTTTAAACATGCTACATATCATAGCAGAATGTTAATTGAATCCACCTGATGAGAAGCATCTACCACCACACGATACAACACGAACATTGCGTTTTATACCTTGAAAATATGGAGATGCATGCGCAATGGAACTCAAGGGAAGAATTGCACATGTTGGGTGTAAAACGCAACACTGATTAAAATGGGAGCACACTGGAAGTAGAGATGGTGCACATCTGCTGCTGTAAAAGAGCATGGCGAAAACATGAACACATCTGTAAGGCTCCTGAAAGAATTCTCAAAGGCTGCTAGGTCTGATTGAGGAGGCATGTTTAATATTAAATTAGATTTGGTATGTCATTTTATTCAGTTTATTAAAATAAATTTTAACTTATACAAATTCACATTCAATTGTCATGATTATGTCATAAAAGACACTGGACTATATTTATGGTAATCTAGCAGAGTCAAAAAATCTTCTTATTTATACATCTGAACAGTTGAGGATTAAGGGCCTTGCTCAAAGAGCCAAAAGTGTCAGTTTGGTGGTGCTAGGATTTAAACTCAGAACATTCTGAGTTTCGGCTTTCATCTCTCCTATAACATAGTTCATGAGACTACATTTCCCATAAGCCACTGCACCATGTCACAATTTCTACACCAAATTTTTAGTTGCAGATAATTAACACATGTATATAGTATACATATATACAATTTTATTCCATATACAAGGTGGTATCAAAAAGTTTCAAGACTAGCGTTACAGATCTGGTCGCTTTGGCCGAATGTCCTCCCTCAGACGTCTTAAAACCTGGTAGTAGAACTCTCTATTGACTGCCCTTGCAGTAAAATGTCAAAAAAGACGATGAGCATGCTCTTGGTCGAGCTGCAGACCTGCCTCAGCTCGTCAGGGAGATAATACACTCTTCCACAGTGAAGACTATTGCTTTGGCTCAGGGTCGTACCTGTTCACCACTAATGATCCTCAACATGAAGGAAGGGTTATCCACGGCACGCTAACTGAGTTCTTGGTAGACTTCTGCTCCTGGGTCAGCAGCCTGGTGATGAACTTGGCAGCAACATGGTGCATATTCAAATCACATATGAGGATCTCCTGGACTGTTCCATATGACACATTGACAAAGGCAGCATTGTTGTGGATTGTTCTCCGACAATCATCATGCACAAGTTGCCGAATGGCTTTGACATTTTCAGGGGTTGAGGTCATTGAAGGTCTTCCTGATTTCTCTTTCAAGTGATGTTCTTCTGCTCTTGAAGCGTGTGTGCTACTCAAAACACCTCAGCGACTCATTGCAGGATCGCCGTAAACTTGCCGAATCATGTCAAACATCTATGTGGCAGATTTGCCCAGTTTCATGCAGAATTTCATATTTGCTATGACTTGCTATCCATGATGAAATCACAGAAGTTGTAACACACATGGTCAGAATAGCACCAGCTCCCGATGTACACAGGATGACGTCTTTTGGCACACTGACTTAAAAAGGTCGGTGCTCCCTGTGACTGCGCGTGCAGCCTTGTGATGCTATCTGTTGGTGCGTTATTTGTTCTTGCAAATGTACTGCCTAATGTCAGAAAGCTTCATCTCAATCACAGCTCACTGAAGTGGCTTCTTATAAGCCCTTATCTGAATCCTTTTAAAAATCAATGGAAAGGGTGAAACATGCAGTCTGAAGATGGCATAGTGAAATATTTCTGACATTAGCTCCATGCATTCACACTGAGGCTGAAAGCTGCTCTAGATTTCTGTCAGGCAGTGCTTTTACTTTACATTATGATGATTAGAGAGTGTCAGGATTATAAGATGGCACTTCTTACAGTTACAAATGATTTCAAACTTCTGACTTGCAATTCGTTCCCTAATAAGGATCCAAGTTTGAATGATTTGCACCCTTGAGATTATTATAGACCGTCACAAAACCCTGCTGAGAAAGCTGCAATAATATAGTTGTGAAGACTTTTTAAGATGCATGTTCATTTCTCTTTGGACCTAGAGACAGAGTCTCATTATAAGCCTTAAAATAGAACATTTGTGTAAAAAAGAAAGTCTTGAACTTGCTGAAAATTTAAGTTCAGAACTTTCTGTAAACCATCTGCTGATAAACAGCATGTTGAAGTCATGAGCCGAATAGTCCTGAAAAAATCACAAAAGCCGCCAGGTCTGATAAAGAGCCATTTTTTTAGATTAAATAAGATTTGTTAGTCAATTTTTTAATTAATTTAACTAAAATTAAAAACTAATAGATCCCAAGTTTATGAAAACGCTAAGGTAAACAAAACAAGCCAATGATTTACAGTCTGCTCTAGAAAGAAATCAGCTCCAGCCTCTACATTTACACATGTAATGTATGGCCACTAGGGGTGCTGTTGTCCCTGGCTTGAAAAAATGACAAAATAATCCGTTGTTAAAATCGTGATAGTTCTTGGAAGGGGATAAAAGCAAAAACTTAAAAAGTTTGAAATCATAACACGGTACATGTTTTGATGTACAATTATTGATTTATTACTGTTGGTAAAACAGGTTAACAAAAGAAAATGCTGGCCATTTGTACTTCCAAATTTTTTACCCTTTTTTTCTTATA
>JAAIIK010000053.1:6160850-6184437 GCA_014706435.1 Silurus glanis
ATATATATATATATATATATATATATATATATATATATATATATATACAGTAAAAACATTGTTCCAGTACCCAAAATTAAGATCTTAAATCGAACAAGACATAAAAAAGGAAAGATAAGAAACAGAAATAAGCCATTGGCAGTGATTAGTTTATTTGTGCACAGGATCTATTTAGGTGATTAAGCTGTGACCTTTTTGGAAAGCAAAGTGTTCATATTTCATTGCATATTACTGCTTTTCTGAAAGTAAAAATGTGCTGCAACATTTTTTAATGTGTCCCATAAGATCATGTTTGCCAAAATGTTGTTTTAAATAGGGCTAGTTTTAGACAAACATGGAAAAAGCAAAGGTGTGGATGACTGTAGTTTAAAATAGATACACATTTATGGCAGACACCCTTATTTATAGCAAGTAAAAAAAAAATTATACAGAGAATTTGAGGGTTAATGCCGTTGCTCATACAGTAGGCCCAGCAGTTTGGTGTTGCTTCATTAGGATTAGATCTTCCAACCTTCTAATCAGAAGCCATCATAACTTAACCACTGAGCTAGACACAGCTATGTCACAGCTTTAAAAATTGTTCTGAAGCAAAACATTGTCATTAAATAATTGTCTGCAAATATAATTTTGTGTCAAGGTTTGGCCATGCTTATATTGTGATTGACAATTGACTATATTTCCCATAAGCCACCATGTCATGTGATTTCTTTAATAATTCCAGTCAGTAGCTCATTATTACATGTATATATTGTTACACTTTACAGCACTCACTGTCACACGCTCATTATCCCACAATTCATTTGCTCCATGGTCAGGTTATTTTTGTATTTTTTTTGTTTGTTTCTTTCTTTTTCTACTGCAACCTTTGTTTTATATATTGGCACCTAAATTCAATTCATCCAAATTCACAACCACTTTCCTTGTTATTACATGACAGGTTTGGACTTATCCTTTGTGTATTTTGGCCACTAGATTGTTTTCACATTTTTCCTTATCTCTGTTAAGAGTAATTACTGCCACCTGTGTTCTATTTCCCCATGTGTTTTGTTAGTATTGATGTCGCTTGGCCTGTCCCTTTGTGTGTTGTTGCTCTTTGTATCCTGCAATTTTCGAAGTAAACCTGTTGGAAGGTTTTTGCATTTATTTCACTTTTTTATTGTTACATTTGATATTTCCTTTTCCTTTTCGCTTCGGAAATTTTTAATAGTGAATTGTTGCTTGCTTTCACTTACATTTATTGCATTTGGCAGACACCTTTATCCAGAGCAAATAACAATTGTCTGATTTATACAAATAAGCAGGTGAGGGTTAAAGGCTTTGCTCAGATTTCCAGGATTGGTGGTTCTGGGATTTGAACTTCTTAATTTTTCTTATGTTTTTTCCTCCATTTTTGTATTATTATTTATGACTTAATTAAAAATAAATCAAGCTTTCACCCATTTGTGTTTGCCCTTTCTCTTGTGACTCATTGAAAGAATCTCACGACAGTGGTGGCTTAAAAGTTATGGAAACATATGGAACACGGTACCTGTGATTATAAAGAACCACTTCTGTTGTAAGATACAGCACATTACCAAAACCAAGAGAAGGAAAAGTGATTTAATGAATGAATAATGGCTGTACTAGGCAATAATAAAAAAGGGCAATTGTAGATACTGCAAATCAGCAATGATTGCCCAAAACAAAGCTAGGACAAAGCTGAACAATGCATCTTTCCTCTGCCTATGTTAGTTTTTGTTTAGTTTTTTTGCTGTAGAAATGCTGGAAATTTTTCTGAGACCTGACAAGGAGCACGTCCTTAGACTCATCTTTGATTTCAAAGACGGGCTTTACCTTTAATAAGCCCTTTATCCTGGTAAGGATCTCAAACCTGACTTGACTTGAAACTTTCACACATTCACATATTCATTCACTCAATTTAAATTAAATTAATCTGTCTGCATGTTTTTAAAAGATGGACGGAAACAAGAGAACGCAGAGGAAACTAATGCAAAGTCAGGAAGAGCATGTCTGATTGGATTTTGAGGAAACAACACTATGGAGACTTTTAAATGCAGTACATATTCTTGGAAGCTGCACCTATAGTTATATTCTTTCATTCGTTTTTGCATTTAATAGAAATGGCTTAATTCTTTTTTTTTTTAAATAGTTATGAAACTTTCTGCTGTTAGGCATACAGAGCATTTATAACAAATGCAGACAACAGCTTTGTGATAGTTTCCTATTTGCCAAATCAGATTTGCCGTGGTCTCAAGGGCAGCTGTGTGAACTCAAAGCTGCAGTCCTCAGTCTTATAGGAAGAAAGTGTGAGAGAGAGAGAGAGAGAGAGAGAGAGAGAGAGAGAGAGAGAGAGAAAGAGAGAAAGAAATGTACAGGTATGTCTTGCGAAAACACATTGCTCCATGGCTTTTCCCAATACCATCTGCAATGAATGAGCAAGTCTAATCTAAATGAACCCCTGACACACTGGGCCAACTCAAGCTTGTAATAACTCTGAACCAAAGGAGAGACTTCAGTAATACAGTGGTAAAAGCTGTGCTGTACCCAAGGCTAGCTTTACCCTTTCAGTGCCCCATTCCTCACCATTATCCTTCAAACCTCCACAGCCATTTTATTCCATATCCACTCGCCTTGAATGGTAAAGAATTTTCTTTTTAAACTAGTAGTTAATTTATTATTTTGCATGAATATCCTTATTTCTGGAGTAATTCAATGATCTATTATTGTATTTACTTTCATGTCATAGTGTATTGTGTATTGTGATGGATAAAATATGATTTTGAAGATTGAAGCGTATATTTATATTTTCACAGATTCTGCAATGCTCTGAAGTGGCCACATTTTGCACTTGGGCATATTGAGCATTTATGATTTAGTAATTAAAAACTGAGACCACATTATATCTATATCACATTCATATGCTATAAAGCAGGGATCCCCAAACTACAGCCAGTGGGCTAAATATGTCCCGTCCCCACATTTGGAACTGCCCTCAAAACCAGAGACATATTTCGAAAATTTAATTTTAAATATATGTTTGACTCATATCATATCTACATTTAATAGTAAATGTTGGCTTTCAAACTTAAATTTCTCTTATGTATTAATTGAGGCACATTATTCATTATTTAATTTATTTTTTTATGGGTTATGCTCTTGAGGCATAATGCAATGTCTGTATCCCCATCAAGAAATCCTACTAATACTATTACTTAGTTGTGGACCTATGGAGTCTGACCTTAACCCTATGAAATGCCATTACTTTCAATTGGAACACTGATTGCACCCAAGCCCTCCTCACCCTACACCCAACTAGGGTTAGGCTCTTGAGGCTGAATGAGCACAATTTTAGTGAAACATTTTCCCAGGAGAGTGGAGATTATTATAACGGCAAATGGGCACTTGTGGAGAAGGATGCACACAAAATCTTATGGAAAGGTGTTCACAAACTTTCAGCCATATTGTGTATTTGAATATATACGACAAGTTTATTATTAGCCACTGTATCTCACTTGTCAGGTGTTTGTTGCTGCACCTGCTTCATATTCACAAAAAATATATTTTTGTTCGTGTCTCATCTTTTGTTTTTGTGTTTTTTGTGTTGCATGTTTGCATTTAAATGAAATATCTGCATTTGCTTCCATTTCAACATGACAGTTATGCCGTTTAGGTTTGGGAAATTTGGATGTTTTTTCAGATGGTTTCCAAACACTGTACAAAATATTCTTCCTGCAAAGCTCTATAGAGCATGTCTTTACCATGGAAAAAAATCCCAATATTTCATGTTACATCCTGTAGCTTAAACATTAAATGAGTTTTGGTGGCTTAAAGGGCTTACAGTATAACACCAGCATGGTGTCGAGTTCATAACAAATTGCCACCGGGCTTGTAGGCAATAGCATTCTTTTTAACAGGATTGGAAAGCATCTGTTTAAAGCTAAGCAAACCTCAACTGCATGTGAGGAAAGGATGTCAGCATTTCAATATACTTTATAATTCCATGGCCAATAAAGAATACTCTTGAAAGAACCAGGATTAATTCTTTTTTAGGATGCTCAAAATTAAACTTTTATACATGACAAATCACAGTGCTGTGTGAGAGAATAATAAATTCATGGCTGTGTGTAACATATACTGTGACAGAATGGGAGATCCTGTGGGACAAGGCAATCCAGAGTGACAGGAAGACAACCACAAGACAGTCAGGTAACAGAGTGATTGAAAGGGGAAATCAGAAAAAACAATGTTCACTGACAGGGCAGTTCCAGAGCATGGAAACATCTTAACCAGGACATGATATCAGTTTTTAATGCAAATGACCTAAAACTCAAAGGCCCATTTCCAGTGGTTTCCAGAGAACTAGGCAGGCATTCAAGACCTACACAAACATCCGGAGACCCTGTGATATGCAGGGCAGTCATTATTAGGTCTTTAAAGCAACCTCCAAGACACTGGTGGAGGATATATATTTTAATGTATCATGCTGATAAATGAGATGAGAATCAGCACCTCCAAATCCGAGGCCATGGTCCTCAGTCGGAAAAGGGTGGCTTGCCCACTTCAGGTTGGTGGAGAGTTCCTGCCGCAAGTGGAGGAGTTTAAGTATCTTGGGGTTTTGTTCACGAGTGAGGGAAGGGTGGAACGGGAGATTGACAGACGGATCGGTGCAGCTTCTGCAGTAATGCGGTCGATGTACCGGTCTGTCGTGGTGAAGAAAGAGCTAAGCCGCAAGGCGAAACTCTCGATTTACCGGTCAATCTACGTTCCTACTCTCACCTATGGTCATGAGCTCTGGGTCATGACCGAAAGGACAAGATCCCGGATACAGGCGGCCGAAATGAGCTTTCTCCGCAGGGTGGCTGGGCGATCCCTTAGAGATAGGGTGAGAAGCTCGGTCACTCGGGAGAAGCTCAGAGTAGAGCCGCTGCTCCTCCACATCGAGAGGGGTCAGCTGAGGTGGCTCGGGCATCTGTTCCGGATGCCTCCTGGACGCCTTCCCGGGAAGGTGTTCCGGGCGCGTCCCACTGGGAGGAGACCCCGGGGAAGACCTAGGACACGCTGGAGAGACTATGTCTCCCGGCTGGCCTGGGAACGCCTCGGTGTCCCCCCGGAAGAGCTGGAAGAAGTGTCTAGGGAGAGGGAAGTCTAGGCATCTCTGCTTAGACTGCTGCCCCCGCGACCCGGCCTCGGATAAGCGGGAGAAGATGAGATGAGATGAGATGCTGATAAATACAAGCAATAGAAGTTTTACTGTACTTACTGAATAATTCACAGTAGTTAATGAATAATATTGAGAAAATTAGTACTGATAAAAAAAAACACATTTGTTTAAAAAAAGATGCACACACACACACACACACACATTATATATATAAATCTAGACAATAGAAATTGGTTCTTATTTTGAGCAAATCAGAGTAAATACATTTCTCAAATGGTCTTATTGCAGGTGTCATTTGACATCAACTGAGGCATTTTCTGAGGATGCATTTTCATTGTGAGTTGAATAAATGGTTTCACATATTTACTTTTACAGACATAATGCAATCATGGAAATATGATATTAGTGGAATGCAAATGGTATCCTACTCATAGAACCAACCCCAGGGCTGTAAGCCAGCTACAAGTACAGCTGTAAATAGTATTTCATGCATTTTATTTTAAAATTTTATTTTAACAGATTGGTCACTTTTGACACTACAAGAAGCAAATCAAAGTGGGAGAAAAGTGATTCTGTGGTGTGAAAATGCCACATGTTAATGCATTGCTAAAAGATTCTAGCCTGACGGTGTGCCAAAGCTCTGGACAGTCAGAGCGTGGCATTTACTCACCTGGTTACCCCTTTCTCTTCCTCCCAGGTTTCGCAATTTAGAGGTCACTTTCTCTGTCGTGCTTTTGATTGCTTCATACCCTCAGAAACCACTTTGTTGGAAATCTCTTTGCTGTGATGTACCAGAACTTTGGCCTCCTGTGGTTATGTTTATTGGAGTCCAAGTTAAAAAGGATGTTGAGGCACATATTTATCAAACAGCTCAAGGAATTATTGTGAATTTTTATTTAATCGAACATAAAATGTAATCAAATAGTCTGGTAAAAGAGCTTTAAACATGAGCAAAATGTTTATCTTTGAAAACAACATATATTAATATTACAGATAAATTAAAGAAACATCCTATGCTTGAAATATCCTGTTTCCTTCCAAGTCATCTATTATAGATTCTGAAAAATTTTACTTCTCAGCCACTTAACCAAGTTACCTGAACACATATAATGAGAGCTCAGGAGGATACAAGTGCATTACAGGCAGTTCCATTTACATTTATGGCATTTAGAAGATGACCTTATCCAGAGCGACATACAATTCATACAACTGAGCAGCTATGGGGTTAGGGACTGCTCAGCTGCCCTGGAGTGGTCTTGGTGTGTCTGGGATTTGAAATTGCAACCATATCCAATGCCTTAACCACTCAGCTACTGTACCATCTCCCCCAACATCTCCTCCACTTTAATGACACAAAGGCAAACAAATCCAAAACGTGATTCAAGATCAAGGTCTAAAACATGCAATGGATCAAGACATCAGCAAACATCATGAACTAGGCAAAATCCAAGTTGAACCAAAATCTAAATAAAGGTTACAAACCTGGGAATCAGATCCAGTAATTGAGTCTCTAAGTCTCTATATGTCTAATACATGACTTGAAGTGTGAACAAACAGAAAGTCAATAAAGGAGATTTCTTTTAAATGGGTGATTGGGAATAGATGTGTTTTAATAGATGCCAGATGACATTCCACACTAATGTTTTAATTTATAAATGCATAGTTTTCTCTCTGTTTTGGCCTTCGGTCCACACCAAGACTTTTTCAGTCAAAAAACATACATTTTTGAAAACCCTCCCTAAAGTAGATACATTTTAAAAAGCCGTTTTCATGTTGCAGTGTGGACCGTAAAAATAGAGGCTTTTAAAAATGATGACACGTTTTTATTCTTTGCCGCAACGTTTCAAAGAGCTGAAAAAGTAAATAAACGACAGGCAGAAATGTCACAGGTTGAAGCGCCTTTCGTTTTGCTTATGCGCAGTACAAGGAAGTTAGCGTTATCAGATATTTCAGTGTGAATGGATAACTTTCAGAAAATGATTGAAAACAAAATTGTGGACGAGGAGCGTTTTTTAGACAAAAACACCATTTTCAAATGTATCCGAATTAGTGTAGATGTACCCTGAGGGCATAGGAGTGTGTACAGTATGTGCAGTATGTGAGTTTTGAATGTTGTAGGTAGCTGGGAGGTAGCTGGGTTGAATGTTGTAGGTAGCTGGTAGGTAGCTGGGTTGAATGTTGTAGGTAGCTGGGAGCTCTATTCATTTTATAGGGTTCAGGAGTCCTGGCACCTATAAAATATTCCACAAGTCACATTTTTGGACAGGAACTTGCATCTTTAAGATTTCCTGATAATCATGAAAAAACTATTCTACTTTTGTCATATTGGCTGATTAGGTCACTTTAAAACCCTTTCCCCAGACTATAGTCTGAAACTAAATTATTTATAAAAAAAGATTCATTCGTAAGGACTGCAAATGTCCTCAACATCGTCATACTATTAGCATATGTGCTAGTTAGGCACATTTAGTGAGATAATGTATTATACTTTCAAACCTGTTACACAATGAACAGCAAACTTCTGTGGAATTGTTAAATAGTTAAGTGCATGTTTTTTTAGATTCAGTTTATAAAAAAAATAAAATAAAATGTAAGTTTTAATTTAAAAGTGAAATAGCACCCAAATTGTGAAACCACCATTAGAGTGATCGGAGTGTCAACTCAAATCCAAACGCGAGATGAAAAGCTATATCAGCTTGTTGAAAAAGAATGAATCAAGCCACATGTCTCATCTGATAAATGGCAGTAATAAAAAAAGGGTTATTGCCAAAGCCTGTTCTCTTCCAATCTCAGTTTTCTTTTTCATTACTACACTTCTAAATAGCACACTTAGTTTCATGGTGCATCAGCAAATGGGATATTCTGAGGATTTCACAACCTGCAGTTATTAGTGCTTAATCACTGCTATATGTACTATCAATATTTAATGTTCTTCATCCAGCTCAGAACGTGCTCTTCTTTTCTTTAATCTTTGGTCATCGCTTGAAAAGGGAAACACATTTTTTTTTTTAATTCTTCTAGCTCGATTGAAACAGAGACAGACAAAGAAAAGCAAGTGTGTGTAAGATTGATGGCATTTCGTTTTTTTGGCTCTCAGCCTTGGCTGTGACATGCCAGAGACCTGGTTTGACAGATGGGGCCCAGGCTGCTCTGACCTTGCAGGACGTTGATATTCCATGCCAAGCCCTGTGCCTCCTGCATGTCCATGCATTCACATCCCACACCTTGTCCAATTTGAGAGCTGCGTCCGTGGGTGGCATTGCAGATTTTGACATAATGGCAGCAGACAGATTTTAGGGAGGCTGAGTCACGCAGGGTGGAAAAGATGTACTGTAACTAACAATAACATTATAATGGTGGTAGACCGTCCCACATTCTCCCTAAGGGTTCTGTGCAGAGAAAGTCGTAATATAGTGGCTGGTTACTCGGTCAATAATATTGGATTTGCAGAGAAATCCTATAAAATTTTCAAATGTGCTACAGTTATTGTTGCAATGTGTATGCTGACTCTGCGCTAAGTAAAATTACAGTGCACCAATAATATTTAGGCAATAAAGCTCTGATTGGCAATGACTGCTCCAGTTTTTTTCCCCTCCATTTATTTTGGAAGTGTTTGAGCTACAGGGTGAAAATACTCATCCTATCTTCAGGAGTTCAAACTGACAATTCACTACTTTTCATAGACAAGTGATAGAGGGTTGGAAGAGATGACAAATTCACTCTGCCCTGCCAATTATAGTGGCCAATTGTGTCTCTTGTCTTTGTATGTTGAAAAAGGTAGATAGCGTTTCCTAAAACTGTGTTAAACTGATGTAGTATTAACACTAGATGTTGTGGCAAGCATCACATCTCTGTGAGGAAGCACGTGTTAGCTTTCATAGGGTGTAAGTGGAAAATGGCAAATGAACAAATTGTGGAGAAAATTTGAAGCAAATACGGCAGCTTTAATAAACTAAAGTGTGCAAGTTTCTATAGTTACTTACTTTCTCTTCAACATCAGTCTCTTTCTCTATATGTGCTTTTCAAACATGCCATTCCACATTTAGTCCCCATTTGCTGAATAACCTCCACTCTTCTGGGAAGATATTTCACTAGATTTGAGTGTGCTTGTGGAGATTTCAGGTCAGGTACTAATGTAGGTGAGGAGACCTGGGGTGCAGTCAGCGTTCCAATTCATCCCAAAGGTGTTCAATAGGTTTGAGGTCAGAGCTTTATAGCAGGCCACTAAAGATCTTGAACTCCAACCTTGGGCATTGTCATGGTGGAACAGGTTTGGGTCTACTAGTTCTGACTGAAAAATTCAGACCCCAATTGGTAATTTAATATATATTGTAGAACCCCATTTGGTTATAATTTAAAGCTGGAACACTTACATTTATGGCATTTGGCAAACACTCATGTTATTACAATTGAGCGTTAAGGGACTTGCTCAAGAACCCAGCAGCGGCAACTTGGTTTGGTGGTGCTGGGATGTGAACGCATGACCTTCTCGGTCTGTAGTCAATTGCCTTAACCATTGAGCTACCACGTCCAGCTACCAGCTACAACTTTATCAAGACTTCTATTATATGTCTCTATAATATTTACAATAGTTGTAGTAAGTTGTAAATCACTTACGACCAGTTAGATTGGATGGAGATTATAAGGAGAGCTGGTATTTGCCAGATACTAGTTCATGAATATGAACCAATCCAGTGTAGTTTTGTTGGTATGTTTAGTGTTTTTGTCCTATTTAAAGGTGAGCTTCGACCCTAGTTTTAAGTGTTCTGCAAATTTAAATAGATTTTTCTTCTAGGATCGCTGTGTATTTAGTTCAATTAATTTTGCTTTCAACTTTCCAACTTTCCAGCTCATGCTGCCATGACCATGCTTTCCTGAATTCTGTAATGTGTAACAAAATTTTTTTTTAATAGAATAAAACAAGCCTGCAATAATATGATCACACTTTTTTAGTGTTTAGAACTCGATAGTTTGAAATAAATCTGTCATGTTCTGTGAAATATATTTTTTTACACTGTACAGACGGGGGAAAGAAGTTTGGCAACCCTCCTGAATCAGTACTAAAAAACTTTATTTTTTTTACTTCACAAACAGTATTCATGACTAGTGATGTTAACTTGTTTAAAGAAGCACACTTGAACAAAAAAAAAATGCTTTGTTTAGTTATTAGAATTTATGGAATTGGATTCGGTCCTTTCAGCGTCCAGTTGTTCCGCACAGGAATTTTGAGAAATGTGGCATTCTGCATCGAAACGCACCACCTGATGTCTGAATGCAGCGCTGAGGAATAAAAAATGAGTGGGCGAAGCAGCGGCACACACACCGTGAGGAAAGCAGAAATATGTTCTGTTACCAAGCAACCCAGCAAATTGGACATTGAGCATGCTGCGAAAGGTCCAACGTGAAAACACAGCAGCCATCCTGCTGATGTGCTGTCTAATGACAAGGGCTCCGTGTACTAATGGCTACACCACAATATTGAATCAAATGTTGGGGCCAGACGAAAGCTAATCCCAGACCGCCCAGAGTAAGATAAGGACATTTTTCATCCCGTAGGACACATGAAGGAACCCTAATCAGGAGTCAAGATGAGGCCATGTCAAATTCTCCCCACATAACAAAGATAGATAGCCCCTGTAGCTGAACATGTTGTATCATACACCATAGCACAGGGTTCTGGTTAATCTAAGATGTCAAACACAAATGAAACTCCTTATGTATACAACACAAGGTGCGCTCCATTACCGGACATAGATTGGTTTTGTTTTAAAGACATCTAAATGTTCGCTGCTGTCAGTCAATCTTTATTAAGAATGCATGCTTATTATAGGATGCATAGAGACACTTTTGCATCAACATTGTTGCGCTTAAATTATTTACGTTATTTTAAGAAAGCTTCAGCAGGGAAATGTGTTAAATGACAAGCAGCCTATAGCTTTTATTTAAAAAATTAAAATAAATACACATGAAGCCAGAAGTGGTGTGTTTTATAAGAGGTGTCAGAAAACCTTTCAGGGGAAAAAAAAAAAAACACAGTTTACAGTCGGAGTCAGCGATCTTTCTTGTCTTTGCAGGTTTGCTTAATGAAACTGATCCTACACCCATTCCTCAGCTGTGAGAGCTTAATAACTAACTCTGTCCTGTACACACAAGTTTTCTTTTTTATGTCCTAGGTATATGCTTCTACTGTGATTTATAAGTGCAATTATGTCTAAACACAACCTTTGGACAGCATTCATTTAGCATCCCAGGGGGATTTTCTTATTTTTTTATTTTATGTTTCTTATATATTAAATAAAAAAAACCAATGGATTTTGCAAGCTGTAGTGCTAGAAACATAAATCTGACATGCCATGACTGCTTAGTTACTGAAAAACAGCTAAGACTGTATATCAGGGGTCCCCAAACGTTTTCCAGTGAGGGCCACATAACTTTTCCCTTCTCTGATGGGGGCCAGGGTCAGTTTCTAACAGAAAAAGTGTGACAATCGCAGGGGTCCCTAAATGTAATCATTTATTGTTTTCCAGAAAACATGCTGACACTCCAGCGCACCACACATATCCAAATATTAATAACCCTTTCTGAGATCAAATAACCCTCTCTGGGTTCTTCACAGAATGTACCACTGTAGGCTCTCTCTCATCAACTTCCCTCTGAAAACCACAAAGCAAGCAGGCTAAGAAACCGAACTAAGTGATACAGCACCTACACAGCACAATACATTTCAATACCAGTATGGTTGTGGAGATGGATTTTATCCCAATAGATTTTATTATGATTATATTTGTTCATACTCAGAATGACTAATTTAAGTCAGAAAAGTGAGCTTACCTATGTACTGTATGTTCATCAGTGTGAATTGTGGGCCTGCATCTGGCTGGTGAGAAGTTGAATGTCCGGTTCCATTCTAGTCACAGCCAGTCTCAAACACTGATGCAAATGTTCATCTGTCAATCTTGATCTCGTTGGAGTTTTCAGGAGTTTCATGCGTGAAAAGGTTTGCTCGCAGATATACGTGCTGCCAAAAAGTGTGGACATCTTCATTGCGTGTTTTTTTATGTTAGGGTAGGTGTCATTTGGGAGGGCGGCATAGAAGTCAATGAGACTGTTGGGCTTGAATGCGTCTTTCAGAACATCACAGTTCTGTAACTCGGCCAGCTCAAACTGATAAGAAGGCTGGGCTTCATCGATGTCGGCAACAAAAGGGTTCTGAAAAAGACGGATTTCTTTTGCATGAACATGTAGTTCACGGAATCGTACACCGAACTCCGCCTTCAGCATTTCCAGTGCTTCCACACACTTTTCACCTGGGAATGCGACAGCTGGCTTTTCTGCAGAAAAGCTTTGGGTAGCAGGGAGATGGGTGAAGTTGTGCTTTTTCACTTGTTCCAAAACTAGCGCTAATTTCACCTCAAATGCTTTTATGTGGGAATACATGTCGCAAATGAGTTTCCCCTTCCCTTGTAGTTGCAAGTTAAGGCCGTTCAGCATTTCTGTCACGTCTGTTAAAAATGCGAGGTGCCATTTCCATGCTGGGTCGATCAGCTCTGGGACCGTTTTGCCTTTTGACCGAAGAAATGCGTTAATTTCAGGTAGCAGCTCGTAAAAACGCCTCAAAACTTTGCCGCGGCTCAACCATCGGATCTCTGTGTAGTACAGCACATCTCCGTACGCAGACTCCAGTTCAGACAGGAATTGTTGGAACTGCCTGTGTTTAAGTCCATTTGCTCTGATGAAGTTTATGCACGATACCACAACCTTCATGACAGAATCCCACTTCAACACTTTGCAGCACAGCGCTTGCTGGTGAATTAGGCAGTGTACTTGTAGCGGGGCGGTGAGACCCCGTTCTTCCATCTCCCGGTTCATGCGTCCTATTAAACCCCGAGACGCGCCCACCATACTAGGGGCCCCGTCAGTCGTGATGCTGGCAAGCTTTGCCCAGTCCAGATCCAACTGTTGCATGGTTTGACATACTTTGTCGAAAATATCCTCCCCAGTCGTAGTGCCTTTCAGGCTTTGTAGGGCTGCCAGCTCCTCGCACATCTCAAAGTTTGCGGTAACTCCACGAATAAAAATAAGAAGCTCCGCGGTGTCCTGCACGTCCGTGCGCTCATCCAGTGCTAATGAAAAAAAGTCAAAATCTTTAGTCTTCTGCTGCAGCTGGGCATACACATTACCCCCAATTTCTTCAACGCGTCTGGTAATTGTACTTGCCGACAGACTCACGGCATTAAAGACATCTTTCTTCTCGGGACAGACCTCCTCCACGACAACATTCAAACATTTCTTGACAAACTCTCCTTCAGTGAAAGGTTTACCGCAGCTTGCTATCAGCTGAGCAACACGGAAGCTGGCCCGAACTGATGCTTGGTTCAGCTGAGTTTGCCGTACAAATGTAGTCTGCTGAGCTAACAGTCCGGTTTTTAGCTTTGAGATTTTTTCTGCTCGCATTTGGCCTTGCAAGCTAGCATACTTGTCTTTGTGACGGGATTCATAATGTCGGCGCAGGTTGTATTCTTTGAATACCGCCACCGTCTCTTGACAGACGAGACAAACAGCCTTTTCTTTGAATTGAACAAAAAAATAATCGTGTGTCCACTGCGGGTTAAATACCCTGCATTCTGAATCAATTTTTGTGTGTGGCCCGCGGGCCGTAGTTTGGGGACCCCTGCTGTATATGTTGATTTAGAGACTTTGCTGGTTGAATTATTATTATCTAACTATTACTATTATCTTCTGTCTATCATATAAATCCTTCTCTTCCTGTCACCCCTCCTTTCTCTCTCTTTATCTATCTTTCTCGGTCGAGTTAAACTTGCTCCTGAGGTTCCCGTGACCACTGTTCCTGCCCCTCTCCCCTCTGCGGATCTTCCCACTTCGTCCAGGCCTGCCTCTGGATAGTGTTCTCTTCCATTGGAGGCCACTCTGTGCAGCTGGGGACGGTTTCTCATCAACGCCTTGGGTGGTTCCATGAAATTCTGGAGTAAGAACGGGAGATTTGAGGATGGATTTGGACTGTAGTTAATGTCAACAGTCTGCTACACAGACTCAGGACTACAGTTTGCTTCTGATTACCATTACTGCACCCCGCAACATCCTTTATCTGCAATAACTGGACATTCGGTGCAACCCTGATGAGGATTGGTTCCCTCTTGAGTCTGGTTCCTCTTAAGGTCTCCTCCTTATGCATCTCAGGGAGTTTTTCTTCGCCACAGCCACCATCGTCTTGCTCATCAGGGACAAACTTACACTTATAAAGAAGATGTTTATCACCACATTATCTGTGTAAAGCTGCTTTGAGACAATGTTCGTTGTTTAAAGTGCTATACAAATAAAAATGAATTGAATTGAAAACGTAATTAAATATTTGCTTTCTATGAATCATGCACTTATAATGCATTATAAATATGTTTAGGTTTCGGATAGTATACTTAAAATAATTATACACACACACACACACACACACACACACACACACACACACACACACAACAATATGAAATGCCATGTGTTGTTATTGGGATAAGGCAGTGACCAATCTGTACCTGCATCTTTTTAATGGCCAATATGTTTGTCAAATTTTGAATGTGTATTTGTCAGATTTTTGAAATATGGATGTATGAAGTCAGATGGTGGAGTGGTGGCTCCAGCGGTTAAGGCGCTGGGTTGCCGATCGGAAGGTCGGGGGTTCAAGCCCCGGTATCGCCAAGCTGCCACTCTTGGGCCCTTGAGCAAGGCCCTTAACTCTCTATGCTCCGGGGGTCCCTTACGAGGGAAATATCAAGGCCCGTGACGTCGGAGTGACGTGGGGCCGCCTTCCCGTGGGCTCACCACCTGCAGGAGGGACCGTAAGGGACGGTGCTGTGAGGATTGGGCAGCAGTCGAAGGCGGGGGTCTGCTTAGACTGCTGCCCCCGCGACCCGAATTACGGAAAAGCGGGAGAAAATGAATGAATGAATGAAGTCAGATGGTCTAAATTTTGGCAAATATACGAGTATTACGAGATATGGTATCAAAAAGTTTAGAGACCTGCTCTGTTTACAAGAAGGTACTTTATTTATGTACATTTACACACTATCACCTTCAAAATAGTCATCTTGCACATTAATACCGCACTCCCAGTGTTCCTGCCACTTATGGAATGTCTCCTGAAAATCTTCTTTTGGAAGCACGTCAAGCACCTTTTGCGCTGGATCTACGACGTCCGCAGGAGCGTTCTCCAATGATCATCATGCAGACGTTATGGAACGGTTTCAATATTTTTGGGATTTGAGCTCGTTGAAGGTCTTCCTGATCCCTCGTCTTCCAGTGATGTTCCACTCTTGAAGCGCGCATGCTACTCAAAACAACTCGAACGATTTAAATAACACAAATTTAATACTGACAAAAGCTATTATTGGAAATGAATCATTGTTAAACATTTTCTTGTAACTGCACTCAACATCACCTGGAGATGTTCTATTCCTTACATAACATACATTATACATACATTACTTTTACAACATTAGTGTCTGCAATGTTCTCCTGAACAGATCTTATGTCTAATGCTCATGCTCAGACATAAGAAAGTATAACTTTAAGCATGTATACAGGTTTATGCCATGCATTTGTGGAATCAATATATGATGACATATAAAATATGATATGGTGTAATATGATTTACATGGCAACTGGTAGCAACGCAAGCACATCATGTGTAAAGAGACACTTTTCCATACTAAATGTATTTAATTTGAATAAGAAAAATAATTACTATTTGAAGTTTTTAAGTGCTGTGTGTTTGTCTAAAATCTTGATAATTCAAGAATTAAAACTTTATGGACAGAAGATTACTATAATAAATTTTGGATATCGTAAGCGATTCTGTAAAGCAGAGAAATGTTTTTAAATATTAAAATATGGACTATGTTGAGCCAATAAATTAATGAAGTAAATAAACACTTCTATGAAAGTCTAAACCCATAGAAGAATCAGAATCACTGACTTAAGATTTAATAGATTTTTGTCCATGAATATGTATTAAATTATTCCCAGTAGTCCATTCTATTCATTTCATAGGTTTTGTCTCCAATGCGCTGCTTCAAGAAACAGTGTATGTTTAGGCTAGAAGCTGCTAACCAATCAGAGGCCCTCAATTAGGCGTCCAATTATATCAGCGATTTCACGTCCTTTGATTGGATGACCAGAGAGTGCACTAGTCAGAGCTCGATTTAATTTAATGTCTGACAGAGGAGAAAAAATAGGTCACAGATATACTTACAAGGACAGAACTTTAAAAAAAAAAAGCTGGACATCATGAGGAACGGTCAGCCAAACCAGTTCAATACAGTTGTTAAGCTTTTTCATGTACCATTAACACATTTGCGTTTTCATTCCTGTAGAATTCGAACAAAAACACACAATTTCTCTTCATTTCCCCAACAAAACCGTAATGCATGTAATGTGCAGAAAACCCAGGGTCATTTTATGAGGTTAATATCGATGCTTGTGATAGAGATGATGCATGCGGGTGGTGCAGCTGTGACTGCAGTAAAAGGAGACTTGTTGAAATTGTGTTTATTAGGTTTCTTGCTTTAACAATGGCATTCATTTTCCCTGTAGGAGATTCCTGTCTGTGATGCAGCACTCTGTTTTTCTCTATAATATTGATGGTTTCCATAGCCATGGTTTCATAATGTCGGTATTAATAGGTGAATTGACTCAGGTAAGACACCACTGAAGAATAAGGTGTGAAATGCACGGCCTGTTACTGCTCATGTTACACTTGTTATATTATGCTATGAAATCTAAAACTGTCTTGATGACATGAATGTGGTTGATGTATTATTTATAACAAGTCCCTTTCAAATTTGATACCAAGCATTTGTCTTACTGGTTTCACTGTTTTGGTGTTCTGACTTCAGACTTGGCAAGTCTTGGACATCATTTTTGTGCATTGCTTGAACTAGTTTGTGTTTTTGACCCAGCTCATGTTTTGCCTTTTAGATTTTTCTGCTGGTTATTTTTTAGATTTGGCTTCAACTGCATTTGCGTCCGTCTCGGCTTTCTTTCTTATGACAGCACTACAGGTAGATAGTCATTTTTAAATCAATAGATGACAATTTTATTATTTGCTAGTTGTTTGCTGATTTTGTTCTTTATGTGAACTGTACTTCTATTTATGCAAATAAGCTTTGTTTAATTACATATGTGTACATATGCACATCTTATACTTAAAAAACTTTAGAATTTAAATATATATTATATAGATAGACACTTTCTAGATAAGGAATTGAACAGTACAATTTTTTGAATCTTATTTAATTCATGCACTGTTCTAATTTGTTTATCTAGGGTTATACGTATCTAACAAATGTAAAGATTATTAAACTTAGAAATCCCTCTTAATGCGCTCAAAATAAGGGTTAGGAGGGAAAGATTTAATGAATGAAGGTCGTCGAGAAGTGAAGATCTTTGCTTCTGAGCAGAGATGAAAAACAGATTTTTACGATGTGACTATTCCCAGTGGGCAGACCTGAAGTCTGTATCAAATTTGCTAAAATTTGGTGATTTTAATTTGACCAAAATAGTAAAACAAACACTTACAATACACACACGCACACACACACACACTCATTGTACACTTTTTTAGAAACACCTATACAGGTATAGGTGTACATATATATTTATTGATTTTAATATTATTATTATTTTCGTATTCTGTACGTTTTTTTATGTACCAATACCTTTTTAAAAACCTACATATATGCAAATTAAGCTTTCTTTAAATAAGTATATACTAAATTGCAGGTTCCCTGGTGGTCTAGTGGTTAGGATGCGACGCTCTCACCGCTGCGGCCCGGGTTCGATCCCTGGTCAGATGACCAACCCCAGCCACTTTCAGTGCCGGTCCCAAGCCCGGATAAATGGGGAGGGTTGCGTTAGGAAGGGCATCCAGCGTAAAAACATGTGCCAAATCAAGAAGGCGAAAGAAAGTTTAGTTATACTAAATTGCATATGTGATTCTTCCCCAAACTGTTAGAGGCACACAAGAGGTTGTCTTTGAATACAATAGCATGAAATTTTCTCTTCACTCAACCTAAGAGACCCAAAACTGTTCCAGCAAAACAACTCCATTCAAATATGGTTAAATTAATATAATACCAGGCCCCCTTATCCTTGTTGCTAAATGAGCACAAATCTCCACAAGTACACTCCAAAATCTACTGGAACATCTTCCCAGAAGAGTAAAGGTTCTTATAACAGCAGTTGGGGAACAATTGTGGAATGCAATGTTTAAAAACGCACAAATCTTACGGTTATGTGTCTATATATATGTGTTTTCTGTATAAACTCTATACATACATAGAAATAAGTGATAAATATTGCTAGTCCACACGATTTTCTTCTAAATGTACAATAAAAGGGAAACAGATTTTAAATGCTTTCTCAGCACTTCATATAAACAAGACCTAAATAAGAAATAAAAAAAAAACCAAGTTATTAAGATAATAAAATATGGATAATTGTAGTAGTTCATCACTGTTTTTTTTTGTTTTTTTTTTTCTTTTCAGTTTGAAGGATCTCGCAGCATACGTTCTGTGTTTAAAAATGTTATTTTGTCCGAATCGCTTGCACGTACGTTACAGTGAGTCGTACATCAAAATGCCATGAAACGAATCAAAACTTAAAAATGGCTCGCAGGAGTCTATCAGTCAAGACGATCTACGTTTGAAAAAGTGTGGCAGTCTATAAAACGTTCCCTGTGCTCCTTTCTGCCAAAATCTTTCCATTTCTTTTTTTTTTCCTGGTAAGCGATTAGAACGCTTTTATGAATACATAGCACACATTATCTTTGACATGTGCCAAGGTTTTTTTCTTTGTTTTGTTTTTTTTCTTTCGACAAACGTTCAAGATGGGGTTAAGCCCGATTTTAGCAGGCAGGTATTATCTTTTAGATAGATGCATGGAAGTCCAAGGATATTGCCAAGAGGGTAAACAAAAAGAAGACGAACGGAGGATGGAATATAAATAATCTTCGGCGGCCGTTTATGAGAAGTGACCCCATGAGCTTAAAATCTGGAGGCTTTATTTGACCGCGTGATAAGAGGAAGATATCCCACTGCAGGGAAATCGGAAATCGACTGGGCCGTTTTTCATCTCAATCATGAACAATTTCAGCTGTTTTGAGCTGTAATCGCAAAAATGAAGCTTTTTAATTAATTTCATTTAAGATCTATAAACTACTCAAAGATGCTTGTCAGAATGCAGGGGAAATAATATTTTGGGGTTTCTGTGACTCTGAGACTCAAAGTTATGATACAAAGTGATTCAGTGAAATGTCATTATTCATCAGGTCAGATGTGTGAACTTGTACGTTCATCATCCAAACACTCATTGGATTTCACAGATGAGCCTGGTTAAGTTTAGTGCACAGACAGTAAAGGGAAAATTTTGCTTGTGTCTAGAGAACGTCTGCTGAGAAATAAGGAGAAAACTTTATACACTTATAATCTTCTTCTTCTTCTTTCGGCTGCTCCCATTAGGGGTCGCCACAGCGGATCATCTGTCTCCATACCACCCTGTCCTCTACATCTGCCTCTTTTACACCAACTACCTGCATGTCTTCCCTCACCACATCCATAAACCTCCTCCTTGGCCTTCCTCTTTTCCTCCTACCTGGTGGCTCCATCCTCAGCATTCTTCTACCAATATAATTCATGTCCCTCCTCTGCACATGTCCAAACCATCTCAATCTCGCCTCCCTCACCTTGTCACCAAAACATCCTACATGCGCTGTCCCTCTAATAAACTCATTTCTAATCTTATCCATCCTCGTTACTCCCAACGAAAACCTCAACATCTTCAGCTCTGCTACCTCCAGCTCCACCTCCTGTCTTTTACTCAATGCCACTGTCTCTAATCCATACAACATCGCAGGTCTCACCACAGACCTATAAACTTTCCCTTTCATTTTCGCAGATACTCTTCTATCACAAATCACTCCTGTCACTCTTCTCCACCCACTCCACCCTGCCTGCACTCTTTTCTTCACTTCTCTAACACACTCACCATTACTTTGCACTGTTGACCCCAGGTACCTGAATTCCTCCACCTTCTCCAGCTCTTCTCCCTGCAACCGCACAACTCCACTGCCCTCCCTCTCATTCACACACATGTATTCTGTCTTACTCCTACTGAGTTTCATTCCCCTTCTCTCCAGCGCATATCTCCACCTCTCCAGGCTCTTCTCAACCTGCTCCCCACTCTCACAACAAATCACAATATCATCCGCAAACATCATAGTCCAGGGAGGCTCCTGTCTGACCTCGTCCGTCAACCTGTCCATCACCACTGCAAACAGGAAAGGGCTCAGGGCCGATCCCTGATGCAGTCCAACCATCACCCTGAACCAGTCTGTCGTTCCTACTGCACACTTCACTGCCGTCACACTGTCCTCATACATGTCCTGCACCACCCTCACATACTTCTCTGACACACCTGACTTCCTCATACAATACCACAACTCCTCTCTTGGCACCCTGTCGTACGCCTTCTCTAAATCCACAAATACACAATGCAATTCCTTCTGTCCTTCTCTATACTTCTCCATCAACATTCTTAAAGCAAATAAGGCATCTGTGGTGCTCTTCCTCGGCATGAAACCATACTGTTGCTCACAGATGGTCACCTCTTCTCTCAGCCTGGCTTCCACTACTCTTTCCCATAACTTCATGGTGTGACTGATCAACTTAATTCCCCTGTAGTTACTGCAAGACTGCACATCTCCTTTATGCTTAAAGATCGGTACCAGCACACTTCTTCTCCATTCCTCAGGCATCTTCTCACCTTCCAAAATCCTGTTAAACAATCTGGTCAAAAACTCCACTGCCATCTCTCCTAAACATCTCCACGCTTCTACCGGTATGTCATCTGGTCCAACCGACTTTCCACTCTTCATCCTCTTAATCGCTGCTCTCACTTCCTCATTACTAATCCTATCCACTTCCTGCTTCACCAACTCCACATCATCCAACCTTCTCTCTCTCTGATTTTCCTCATTCATCAGCTGCTCAAAATACTCCCTCCACCTTCTCAACACACTCTCCTCACTAGTCAACACATTTCCCTCTCCATCCTTTATTGCTCTAACTTGCAGCACATCCTTCCCAGCTCGGTCCCTCTGCCTGGCCAATCGGTACAAATCCTTTTCTCCTTCCTTAGTGTCCAACCTCTCATACAGCTCCTCATATGCCTTTTCCTTGGCTTTCGCCACATCCCTCTTAACCTGCTGCCGCATCTCCTTGTACTCCTGCCTACTTTTCTCATCACTCTGTCTATCCCACTTCTGTTTTGCCAACCTCTTTCTCCTTATGCTCTCCTGCACTTCCTCATTCCACCACCACGTCTCCTTGTCTTGCTTTCTATTTCCAGATGTTACACCAAGTACTTTTCTAGCTGCCTCCCTCATCACTCCTGCAGTAGTTGCCCAATCATCCAACACCTCCTTAACACCACTGAGCCTCTGTCTGACCTCTTCCCTGAACCTCACACTACACTCTTCCTCCTTCAGTTTCCACCATCTTATTCTTCTTTCAGTCCTCACTCTCCTCCTCTTCTTCTTTGCCTCCAAAACCATCCTACAGACCACCATCCGATGCTGTCTAGCTACACTGTCCCCTGCCAACACCTTACAGTCTCCAATCTCCTTTAGGTTGCATCTCCTGCATAGAACATAGTCCACCTGTGTGCACCTTCCTCCACTCTTATACGTCACCCTATGATCCTCCTTCTTCTTAAAATAAGTGTTCACCACTGCCATTTCCATCCTTTTAGCAAAATCTACCACCATCTGCCCTTCCACATTCCTCTCCTTAAAACCATACCTACCCATCGCCTCCTCATCACCTCTGTTCCCTTCACCTACATGCCCATTAAAGTCTGCCCCAATCACCAATCGTTCTTTCCTAGGTACACCATCTACCACTTCATCTAATTCACTCCAGAATCTTTCCTTCTCCTCCATCTCACAGCCAACTTGTGGAGCATAGGCACTGATGACATTTATCATCATCCCTTCAACTTCCACCTTCACGATCATCACCCTATCAGAAACTCTCTTCACCTCCACTACACTCTTACTGTACTCTTCCTTCAGAATCACCCCTACACCATTTCTCTTTCCATCCACACCATGATAAAACAGTTTAAATCCACCTCCAATGTTCCTGCTCTTACTCCCTTTCCACTTGGTCTCCTGAACACACAGCATATCTACTTTTCTCCTCTCCATCATATCAGCTACCTCTCTCCCTTTACCCGTCATAGTACCAACATTTAAAGTACCAACCCGAACCTCCACTCTCCTACACTTCTCCTTTTCCTGCCATCTCTGTAGACGTCTTCCTCCCCTCCTTCTCCTCCTTCGGCCAACAGTAGCCCAATTTCCACCAGTACCCTGTCGGCTAACGATACCTGTGGCGGTCGTTGTTAACCCGGGCCTCGACCGATCCGGTATGAAATTCTCATTTGTGATCCGCATATTTGATTTGGCACATGTTTTACGCTGGATGCCCTTCCTAACGCAACCCTCCCCAGTTACCCGGGCTTGGGACCGGCACTAAGAGTGCACTGGCTTGTGCATCCATAATGGCTGGGTTTTATACACTTATAATGGAAAGGCAAAATGCAAAAATGTCTTTATTCATCAGTTTTTTTTCTAAACAAGTAATTCTGATACTATTTGTTTTTACATGACTCCATCCCAGTTTACTGATGAAGTGCTTTGATCTGTTTTTGTCCCAACATAATAGAGAATGGGGAGGTGGTAGCCTACTGGGTTAGAGCAAGGCCCTTAACATCGGCATAAAAGTTAACGATGTGGTGCATCGATTTATAAAAAGTGTGCATCTAATAAAGTTGGGTATCTGTATCTGGAGAATATATTTGCATCCTAAAAAAAAAATGTAAGTAGATGCACAATTCTTTTATAATTTAGAAAGTGACTAATAATTTGTGACCAATATTTGATATGTAGATTGATTTCTAATCGCTACACTGTTTCTCAAGCTCTTTCTCTCAGCACCACTGCTGCTACGTGAAAATGACGTATCAAAACACTACAGAGACCGAGGCGTGTTCTGAGAGTCATATAGAATATAGATTTGGTTTGATATATTGTAGATTTTTTGCACTACAAAGGCCTGTTTGTGAAAGAGCCATGGGTTAGAAGTCAGAAGACACTTAAAGCACTTAAGTAAACTATCTGTACCATATTGAATTGCAGAGCGTCAGATTTTTTTTCATTGCGTCGTATTGCATTGGATCGCATTGTGTCAAAACGAAATCGGATCACACTGCATCGTAGTGGGGCGAATCGCATCGAAATCGGATCACACTGCATCGTAGTGGGGCGAATCGCATCGAAATCGGATCACGCTGCAT
>JAAIIK010000053.1:6193880-6215019 GCA_014706435.1 Silurus glanis
TGTATGTATGTATGTGTATGTATGTATGTATGTGTATGTATGTATGTGTATGTATGAATGTATGTGTATGTATGTATGCATTATATACATACATGCATATATACATATAATATAAATATTTTAATCATTGACTTACACTATTTAGCAGCAAAAGAAAGAGAGAGAAAGAGACAGTAACAGGTAATGTGTTGCTGGGAAAGAAACTGCGATAAGTGGAAAGAAGGTAGATACAAAGGGGGTTGGGGGTGGTAGTGGGGAGGAAACAGTGAAGAGAGAGAGGTTTATAGAGCGAGACAGGGTGAGAAAGAGGAGACAGGAAGAGAGCAGTGGAAAGAGGTACTGTAGATAAATGATGGAAGAGAAAGAGAGAGAGCTGAGAGACAGACAGAGAAAGCGAGTGCGAAAGAAAGGAAAGGAGGAAAGAATGACAAGAGAAATACAGACATCATTATTATTTATACACGTTATAGCAATTTGTGTGTTGGTTTGTTGTCATTATTATTACTGTTACAATTAAACTTATGATATTATTAATATTATTATAATTAATATTATAATTATTATGTTTATACTAATTATACTTACAACTCTATTTATTTTTTTATTTATTTATTAAAATGTAATTACTAAATATTTCACAACAAAAGTTTGAAATGAATAAGAAAAAAACAATTAATAGTTTAATTAAAAAATAAAATAAAGAAAGAAATTGACAGAGCGCCACTGAGAGTTGTGGCTAAATGTTTTGACTCTTAAATCCCAGCTCTCATTTGAATAAAAAATTCATATTCATACAAAGAAAGAAAGAAAGAAAGAAAGAAAGAAACCTTTGGCAAATTATGAATGCGTTTGAGTAAAATCTGCGTTTATAACATTTCGAGCTTGTGGCTTTATCTTATAATGCCTCCCTCACAAGCTTGAACGTCAAGCGTTTTAAGGCCATTTCCGTGTGTAGCATAGCTCCCCGGAGCACCTGTCAACCTTCAGCATGGAAGCCATTTGCGTTTCCCTGCATGTTAAATGATCCATCTCAGGATTGACTAAGTCGTCCATGGGTCATTCCATTAGTGCACTAATGTAAGAACACACGTCATGACAAGCGCTTGTGTGTAGCTCTGTTTGTGTGGGTTTGTATCTGTTCATGTGTGTGTGTGTGTGTGTGTGTGTGTGTACGCTAGTGTCAAGATTTAGTGTGGGGGGGTTCCAATATTCTTCTGATCCATTATAAAGCCTACGAGCAGATTCTAAAAGACGTCTTTAGGGATGAGAAGAAAGGATCAGGGACAGCCGAAGCAAAAGATCATTTTGCTTTGAAAAGAGAAAAAGAGGTATAAGATATAGTAGTGCAGCAGAAAAGAGAACGAGACAGAGAGAGATAACACAGCAGCCATTTCTCCTCCAGCTAATGAGCTGCATGAAGGCAAAGGTAAGCATCTGTTTATACAGGGGCAAATCAGCAAGCGAGATATTTGTATTCCACTTAAAATCAACAGGAGCAGCCAGGCTTTTATTCTACTGAGAGGAAAATTGTTCGATCTAGTTATTTCTCACCCTGTTGTAGCACTCCAGGGACTTGAAAGAAAAAAAAAAGAAAAAGAAAGAAAAACGCCTCTAACAGCAGTTCTGAAAGGGCACAGCAGCCGAGACTGGCAAGAAGTTCCTTTTAGAAAGCAAGCAGCATCTCAAATCCTTCACACTCACACTGAGTCACATTGGGAGAAGTAAACATTTTCAGTTGGGCTTCACCTCGGGTTTGCAAAACGCTTTAGGCAAAAAGGGTCTTGAAGTTCCGCTTGCCTAGAGCTAAACATATACTCTGCGTCCTTGCCATGTTTGTTTTCCTCTTTTCAAACCTAAAGTTTTACTTTATTTCAATTAGTATGACTTAAGTGTATCCCATGCTTTCACTCGACTTCATTCTGAGCATGGTTTAAAATTAACCAGGCACCTTTCAGAGATTGTCTGTCTCAAAGAAGCTTTACAGAATTTAAGTTGTGTTTAATTTTAATTAAGGTGAACGATGTGTATTTATCCCTGATGAGCAAGCCATGGTGACTCAATGATCCAAACTATACTGCAGCCTTTAAAAATAACCCAAATGTAAAAAAATAATAAATGCTAACACACTGTACGTGTACATTCAATTCAATCATCCTTTACAGGAAATACAAGCCATTTACATATTAACATGTACGTTAGAACAGGAATTGCTAGCAAAAACAAACTAGCTAGCAAAATAACTAGCTACCTAGTTACCTATGTTACTGCTTAGATCACTGGAACTCAGCACAGAGTAACTGAAGTATATGTAAAATATTTTAAAGTTTTAGTGTTAGTTCTAGCTTATCTTTACATTTTGCTAGATGTCTGGTTGTTAAAGTTTGCCTCATTTTACTGTCGTATGCAAAAGTATATGTTTCATATACAGTGACTGTCAAAAGTTTGGAAACACCTTGTCTTTTATCATTTTTGAGATGGTAATACTGTAGATAAAAACAGAATTGGACAGTGAATGAGTGGAAGAAAGTTCTGTGAATAGATTTGACAATCTTGGCTTTAATAGAAGAGCTTATGTAAGACGGAGAACAGGAATGAAGATGTGAGCAGCCTGCCTCATACCTACAGTCAAACATGGAGGTGGAAGCTTAATGGTTTGGTGGTTGTTTTGGAGCAGGGAAGGTTGGAGACTTATTCAAGGTGAAAGGTATACTGAACCACCATGGCAACCATTCCATATTTCAACACCAGGCAATCCATCTGGACCTCAGCTAATTGGAACCGACTTCACTATACAACAAGACAATGACCCAAAGCATACGTCCAAGCTCTGTATGTGTTATGTACAGTCAGCTGGAGCATTATCTATCCTTGAATGGCCTGTCCAGGCACATAAATCCTATTGAACTTCTCTGAAATGAACTCAGAAAAAAATCTCCAATTAGTGAAGAACATCTTCGGTGAGTTTTACAGTATTTCAGCTGAATGTTTGGAGAAACAAACTGTCTGTCTGTACAGCTGTTATTCATGCTAAGGGAGGATTTTTAAATTAAAATAAATTGGAACATCTGTACATTTATATATTTTTTTTCTTTTGTCAAAGTAAATCTTTATAACATTAAATTACCTAGTTTGTTGCATCTAAAAAAAAAGGAGCATGAATAAGTCTATCAAAAACAATAATGTCTAGTGGTTTCTTTTGACATGCTTTTTATAGACACTGTATATATAATATACCTATGGCAAGAGAAATAGACTCTTTAGTAAAGTATTGCTAGCTTGTGTTGAAAATATATCACTGCTGCATTAAACTACATAAACGTCATTTCACTGTTGGTGGTTCTTTTCCATGATTTTGTCAACTCTGTGCTATTATTGGATATAAGATAGACTTTGCATCATATTTAAGTCAAAATTCTTTTTCCACTTTGTAAATAATTGTATTCCAGCACTCCTATGTCTTTTTGAGCATAATTTTTTAACTGCTATGAACTTAGTAGGCGATTTCCTACTCTTCCTTTTTTTTTATTTTTTTTTTTTTATATATCTGTGCCTGAATTTTGCATGCCGCCTTTAGAGATTAGCATGACCCGATATCTTTCTTTGATATCTATAAAAAAAAAAAAAAAAAAAAAAAAAAAAAAAAACGATGGCATTAAAATAAGCAGATTTTATAATTCAGCAGCTGGTAAATTTTTTAAAGTCGGGACTGTTTCAAAGTCCTTTCAAAGAAGTTCTCTCTTGCCGATCCTGCACATCCTGACCTACATACTGTATCTCAAAGCTGTTTTGAACCCTTTTTTAGATGATTCCTAAGCACCCTACACTGATATCTGATCATCTTCTTGCAACAGTCGTTTGATACATTGTGATAAAAACTAAACCCATATCCTTTAAGTAAGGCCGAAGATTTCTCTCAACAGTCCCATGGATTTCAGCCACTATGAGAGACGCATTATTGATCTGTTCCTGTCTTTTTGATTCCACATGAGCTGAGTAATCGAGTGGGTGTTCCATGGATGGGCACAAGAAGCTGCAGGGAGGGTGGGTTTTTTTTCCCCACAATCATCACACATTCAGTTTCTTCTCTGGGCCTTACAGATATCACATGCTAACTATACTAAATAAATAATGGGTTCAACATTTACATGGAATATATATGAATTACGTAAAAAAAGTAATAAATAACTAAATAAATAATTAAGCCTAAAGTCGAAAAGGCTGGCGTTGGGCTAGCAACCGGACCCCGTAACAAAACTGCTATAAAAACAGCAAGTAAGCCAACAGGTCTAAAACTATTTGAAAAATGTAAATTAGTCATGTATAAAATCTGCTCAATAACAAATTGTGTTAAAGAAAAAAAAAATTTCAACAAAGTGAATATGTAAAAATCTAAAAGTGGTGGATGTATGAATATTGCATGTAATTAATTAAATAGTTACATAAATTCATATTTATTTACCTAATAAATTAATATTAACTGTTAGCATCAGTATAACAATTAGCTGAAATAATGAATTGTCAAAAAAAAAATTAGAAAAAAAAAAAATATGTATAAAAGAATTATGATAAATATATCACTTTTAAATAATCAATCAATAAACAAATTGCATTGAAAATATGTAAAGCAAGAATAAAAAATCCTACTGCATTAAATCATGTGGAAAAAACAGATTTCCTGAAACATTTCCTGAAAAAAATTAATTAAGGCAAAATGTAATAAATCCTGTACAGTAAATCATAACACACGTTCTGTCAAAACACATCACCTTTTCACCTGAACATAATATCACCTGCACTTTTTTTTATGTATTTAAGCTAGATTTTAAATGCCCCACTTCATAAATGTAGCTGAGTGAAAAAAAAAATATCTTTCCTTCTTGGCTTAAACTCCTCAAATTGCCAGCCAGTGTCTTATTGAGAAACTGATCATGTAACACACCCCCCTTTTGGCAGACGTAATGAAACTCGTCTGGAGGCTACAATCAGTGTGCTGTCTCATGCTCTCTCAGTGGCAGGATGAGACCGAGGAGCACCTGGGGTCTGTAGCCACTACAAATGTTACCCTGCCAAATTTGCCACCAGTGAGTGACATATTCCAGCCAGCGCTTGGACGAGCAGCTCCACCTGCTGACGTTTTCATCCTGCCTGAGAGGCCAAATAGGCTTTCACTTGTCAACGCTGGCAGATGGATGACGGTGTAATATTCGCTGCTTTTTGCATCGGCGCGCCAGCTGAACCATTAAGAGGCAGGATCACACCATATTAGCATAGAGGCTTATGGGGATTTGTAGAGTTTCACCTTGAGCAGCTTCACTAAGCAATGACTCCACAGCCCGCTCCAGGACTCTCGAGACATGGGCTGAGATTAAAAACCGCACTGTTCCCTCTACTGTGTAGACGAGAGCCAGAAAAAATGTACAACACTCATCAGCGGTAATTGTTGATTGCCATTCCATTAAGATCATATTATTGTCCTCATTATTTACATTTTTACTTAATAAGCTCATTTGGGCTGGGAGGCTGCAATCGAGAAAGGTCGGGCTTAATGAGATTTCTAGTCTTATCTCATTCTGGCCTCTGTACTATTAGAGGGAATAATAAGCAAACGAGGGAACTATTGGTGTCGGGGACAGTGAAGTAATAAGTTGAGGGATGGAAATGGCGCTACAGAGACACTCGATGGCTCTACAAGCTGTTTCTAGCCTACCTGAAATTGTAAATAACATCTATTTTGTCTATGTGCTTTTTTCCTAAGCTGTAATGCTTGCTAACTGTCTGGTTATACTCAAATTCACAACAAAGCAGCAAGAGGAATCAGCACGCCCAGATTGTGTAGAAATAGCCAGTCAGGAAATCATAATTCAAATCCTGGTAACATTAAATCCATCCATGTTTGAGGGTGCTCTCTTGGTAAAAGGGATGCTGTTACTTATTTAGATCCTGTCAATCAGAGATACACTAGCCAGTTTGAATAGAAACCATAGCTGGCTTCACATGTCTTAGAGGGAGTACATTCTCCCTGATTGCTAACCTTAAAGTGATGGGGAATAAATGTCTAGTGTCTGCATTCTATGTTTTCACCCCACATAATCCTGAGCATGGTTCAAAGTATTAGCTAAGGCAATGGTTATAGATTGCCTAGGTGGAGCTTGGTCGTGAAGTTATAAGTTGAAAAAAAAGCAGAAGAAATAAAGTCACCGATAGCTGTGCATTTTTCAAGAAATATCTGCTTTGAATCATCAAATCTTATTTCAGATATTCGTATCATATAGTACATGTCAATATCTGTTGCATGACTCTATAAAGTGAATATGGTGGACTGTACACTGAGCTAAATCAATGAACCAATCTATAAACCAGTCTTAAAAAAAGAAAGTGACTTATAAAGAGATGTTATATATGGAATACAGCTAAGACACACCAAATAAACTTTCTTTCGGCTTCTCCCGTTAGGGGTCGCCACAGCGGATCATCCGCATGTTTTGATTTGGCACGTGTTTTTACGCTGGATGCCCTTCCTAACGCAACCTTCCCAATTTATCCAGGCTTGGGGAGTGGCTGGGGTTGGTTCCCTGACCGGGGATCGAACCCGGGCCGCAGCGGTGAGAGCGCCGCATCCTAACCACTAGACCACCAGGGGAACCTTAGCTAAGACACACCAAATAAATTCATAAAAGTGACAATGTTTCTCTCGCAATCATACAAGTTAAATAATTGTTGATCAATTGCTATCACACATGACATGTAATTACAATTTGGTTATACACTAAACAAAATTCCAACCATTAACATATTTACATTTAGATTAGCAACATGATTGGCTAGCAAAACATACTAGCAACCTAGCTAGCTAATATGAGTTCTTGATTTTCTCTAAACACGGCGTGATAGAGTCATGGCCAAAATAGTTATCAAATATTAATTACCAATATTAATACTTTATTGGCAAAAGTTTGTGGAACCCTGACCATAACATTGCTTTTTGAACATCTCTTTACACATTTAGTGTCAATTTGCTGTTTTAATAACCTCTATCATTCTGGAAAGATATTCCACAAGATTTTAAATTGCGATCGTGTGGATTTGTGTTCATTCAGCGACAAGTGTGTTAGTAAATCTAGGTACTGATGTAGGGTGAGGAGGCCTGGGGTGCAGTCAGCGTTCCAATTCTTCCCAAAAGTGTTCAATAGAGTTGAGGTCAAAGATCGCAGGACATTAAAGATCTTCCACTCCAACTGGATTTGTGCACAGGGGCATGGTCATGCTGGACAAGGTTTGGAACTCCTCATTTAAATAAAGAGAATATTTTATGCTAACACATCCAAAGACGCACTTTACAATTGTTTGTCTCTGACTTTATGGTAACAGTTTGTTAAAGAACAAATATGGCTGGAAATGGCAGGTGTCTGAATATTTTTGTAGTGTATGTTATCTGGCTAGATTATGCTATTATTTTAATCATGCTGGCATAATTTCTAGCCTTTGTCTTCATTTCCTCTAACATGTATGTAAAATTATATGTTTGCTATAAATATAATTATTGCATGATTCATACAACAAGGATACAGAAATTAGCCTTGATACAGGAAGTAACTCTACAGTAGCTTTTAGTGAAATATACCAGGACTGTGTTTATTTACTGAAACATAATCAACATCGAGATTGTTTCACTAATGATAACTCATGGTTATGGCAAAATCATAAAAATGAACTATGACAGATAATATAGATTGAGAAATTAGGAGAAATTGGAGGATAATAATATAAATCTATCTAAATGGAGCACTCTTTTCTACCTAGCTGAGATTGAGATATTTCCACATTCCTACTGTATATGAGCTCAGATTCAAATATGTAACTCTGCAGGAATTGCTTGTTACAATGAGTGTCGGAAATGGCCTACTGGGCTAAACTCCTTTTTTCGTTTTATTCATCTGCCAGCATACCCGGAAATTTCTAGACCATCATGCTGAGCAAGAAGTTGTTTCCTAGCCAATTATTTTTGTGATTTTAAAACCCCATCCTGAAGTGGTTAAGGTCTGCCTCATCAGTGCAACATTTTGTCCATACCACAATGTGTTGGTCTGTAACATAATGTGGACTGGCATGGTAGCATAGCCCATAGTCATAAATTCATTTTCTGGGTAAAGAAATATGCTAAATAAAGAGAGCACACGATCTGTAGATAAGAAAGGGTAGCGTCCCTTCAACGGCCATAAATTATACACATTAATTGGGCTACAGTTAATGGTCAGTTACATACAAATGTTTATGGTGGTTAAATATGAAACTGACCATTAACTGTAGCCCAATTCATGCATATAATTTCTAGTCATTGAATTAATAAAACATCAACTGTTTTTATTTTTGTTTTTGGTTTTTTTTTCCAGTTTTTAACAGATTTCTGTTCTTGGCTAAATGGTTCAATTAAATAAATTTCATTTGTATAGCAATTTTAACACTGGACATTTTCTTAAAATAGCTTTACATACCTAAAGCAGATATAAAATTGTATAAATAAATGTATAAGTTTAGTGTTTATACATTTGTTCCTCATAATTGTACGTTTATCTTTGAGCGAGCCAGTGGCGATTGTGGAGAGGAAAAACTTCCTGAGATAGCATGATGAAACCTTGAGAGGAACCAGACTCAAAAGGGAGACTCATCCTCATCTAGTTGGCGCTGAAAGTCCATTGATTACAGTTTCATCATTGTTGTGGTATGCTGTTCAGTGATAGGTGTCTAAATACAAAAATGTTTGGGAATGTGCATGGTGTGAACTTTTTTCTGTTAGTATAATGAATCTCCCCACTCGAGGTTTGAAATTTGCATACTGACATGGTTTTCTGCTTACCATGGTTGTAAAGAGTGGATTTTTATGCTACCAAAATAAACTCCTGTACTTTTGCTGTTCTTCATATCTGTTCAGATATAAGCATTTGGAAATTGGAAAGATTTCCAAATGCTTAGAAATCTAGCACCCCAAAAAGACAAAACAGGCTTCCACTAACCATAAGGCATCCCCCTCCCTTTCTATCTCCTGCTACATCTGTTTGTTTTTTTTAATCCCCAGCTCTGATACAAGGCAGAGTTTTGCTCTCGTCTTTGAAGAAGCTCAGCTGGGTCAAACTAACGATGGAATAGACGGCATGAAAGGCGTAAAGCTCTGGAAATACCCCCGGGATCCTTTAGATTGGGAGCACAAAGATTGTTTTGCTCTGCTCTCCTCGCTCACCTTAGGACTTAGACATGGTAAACCCAGAGCGAGAGAGAACGCATAAAGATATTCTTCATGGTGTGAGAATAATGAAATGAAAATGGTCAGATCCTGTTTGTAGTCATGTGGGCATCTACTTAAGTGCAGAGGTGTTCCAGCAAAAATTCTAGCAGTCAGACAGCGAGTACACGATACTGGATGTCACAGAGACTAAACATAGCTGCCAACTTTTCTATTAATCAGTCAAATTGATTGTTTTGCCCGGATCCTGGAAGATAAAGTCTCAGACTTTGGAATCGTTTTACTGTAACCTTTTCAATTTTACCGTCATTTTAGATAATTAAGTCTTAAAACCAGTTATCAGACTGATATCACATCGCCTCGCTGATGAAGCAGTGCAATGTAATCTTACCCAAAATGTCTTGCGATTGCTTCCAGTCTTCGAAACACTTAGCTTTTTTTTCGTGGTGAAATTGAGTGAAAAAGGACAAGTCCCTTTCAGCTCGACACTAAACTTCAGAGTGCGGTAAATGGAGTCTTTTCTGGCAATGTCAAGCTGTGTTTTTTTATGGTCTAGTATCTGCTCCTACCATGCTCTTTAGGTCCATTTGCTGGTTGTGGAAAGCATTAGTTCAGACGGAGCAAGGACAGGAACTGAGATTGAGCTGCCTACAGAGTAGTATTTTCATTAGGAACGCGGCGCCTTCAGAAGCCATTGATGGGTCAGGGAGCAGTTTCTTAATGCCTTATGTCTGGGTCTCAGAAGTGAGATACCCTCAGCAGAGTGCGCTCAGCACCTTTTCCGATTGCTAGACAGAGTTTGAAAGACACGTTGTCACACTACACTCGGAGCTGGTTTGAATAATGCATGATCCTGCAGTTTTGCTCTACAGTAGCCATTTGTCAAAGTTATAGCATTTCTACTCACAATGACTTTACATCACAATCAGGCAGCTAAACAAATACAAGGTGTTTTTTTTTCTTCCCGGAAAGATTCCAAGTAGTAATCGGAAATCGGTATTACATTTTTAGTCTTTATAAGATATCATTTTATTCATATTATATCATTTATACCAGCAAAAGTGTGGAAGTATAGTGAGTGGTGGGAAAAGGTCATGATTTATTAGATTTCAGCACTACTATCTTTATGACTAATGTCATGTTTCGAGTACACACTCGGTAAATACACTTCCAGTTAGTTACTCAAATACACCTACCATATAATTGTAGATATTACTGGTTTAAACAAAAATGACTACAGATATGAAAATTAGTTGACTGTTTTCTTCTAATTAAAAAATCAAAAGCAAATTGTTTTTGATTCTCGTTTTTTAGAAGCAACAAAATCAACAAAAAACACTCATTCCAGAACAACCGAACATGGTACTGTTCAATTCATTTTTTATTTGTATTACTCTTTTAACATTAGACATTGTCTCAAAGCAGCTATACGGAGATAAAGTGTTGAAAAGAATGTATAAGTTCCTTATAATTGTAAGATCTTTCGGCTGTTGATGTGGAACCATCCCCAGCTGCATAGAGTGGTCTTCAATTGAAGAGAACTCCATCCAGAGGTACGGTTGGGCGTTTGGATGAATCAGGCAGATCCGAAAAGAGGAAAGAAACAGGAAACAGGAAGTACATTAAAATATCCATATTTATAACCTTGAACTAATCACTAATAGTTAAGTATTAGGAGGTTATAGGTGTCACCATTAGCCATGGATTTGTAGATACTTTGTTGCTGGTGGACATAATTGATGCTGCGGTGTTTAAAATAAATCCAGCACCACACACAAAACCATATCAGTTATTTTTGCACAACCTTCTGTACTGTATATTTGCACAATCTTTTTGCACAAAACCTTCATACTATCTATGGGCAATCCTTCTTGCACAACCCACGCCTTTGCACCTTGGTCCTGGGGAAACGTTGTTTCGTTTAACTGTGTACTGCACTGTATATGGTTGAAATGACAATAAAGCTGACTTGACTTGACTTGACTTGACTTGACTTGTAATCTATATTTAAAAAATACTACATGTTTAAAAGAAATGTGCGGATAGGATACTAGGCTACTGTCTCAGGTCTTTCCTTTTATTTCATGATTTATAAACTAATCTAGCATTTTATGTGATTGTAATGTTGTTGTTTTTTCCAGCTGCTATATTAAGAGGGGGTTCTGTTTCACAAACCCTGACAAGGCCACGGGCTGTTTGTGTTGAGAAATAATGGATACACAGTAAACTATTTGTTAAAGTTAGCGTGTCCTGTCAGTTTCATTTATCAGCAAGGAAAGAAATAGCACCTGTCAGACTTTCAGCAGTGTGAATGGTGTTTTTTTTTTTTTTTTTTCTTCTTCTTCTTTTTTTTCGACCGCCACACATGGTACAACTGCTTCCAGAGCAATTCTGCTGAGTGATATTTATCAACCCAAGTCAGAATACGTTTTACAGGATGAAAAGCAGATTATTTCTGAAACGCCAATACACGTCCACTACGGCTGTTCTCTTTTACGTGACGTTCTGAACTGCGTGACAAATGAAAGTGTGTCCCTGTAGCTAAGAGAACGGTACAAACCCGCAGCCAGGCCTGTGGTCGAAATGTCACTGGAGTCCTTTCTCAATTGCCATTATAACAAAAAAAGAGTAATCTTCTGGGAGTGATAGGCAATTAAAGTCATCCTCTTCTTTTTTTCTTTTTGAGAGATGCTATCGTATCTTTCTAAGTAATGAAACCCTTTACTATTCTAAAGAATAGAGGCTGGAATAAAGTTGAACCCTTTTCCCTGCATGTGAGTGTGTGAATGAGAGTGTGTGAGTAAAAGTGTGTGTGTGTGTGTGTGTGTGAAAGTAGTTCCGGGCATCAAGGAAAGGAGATATTTAAGGAAGGATTAGAGCCAAATTAAAGCCTAGATGACATTAATGCAAGTCTGAGCCTTTAATGCACGGACTGTCAGCATCGTCTTTGGTTCTTTTTTTTCAGGCTATATTCATAAAGGACTCTCTAGAATTTATTGCTAATCTACAAGACAAATAGTTTTCAATTTATATAAGATGCTTGAATAAGCAATTAGAATTTTTTTATTATTATTATTATTATTCTCACTGTGATACTTGTCATTTTATTATGTGTATATTATGTGGACTGAGTAGTAAAGTTTGATGTGATATTTAAAGTAATAATGAATCTGTTTTTTGCTAGGTTGTGATAAAGTATAGAGTGTAAATTGACGTTGCAATGAATAATTGTAAGCATTTTCAGCATAAGGCTGCAACATAAAGTATGAAAAAAGAACGTAAATATCTTCTGAATGCACTGTATAATAAATTTTTCACACATAAAAAAAAAAATATATATTATATATAAATATATATATACACAGTGGTACCCCGCTTATCGACCTTAATCCGTTCCAATAACACTTTATTGTTCACAAACCGAAGTATAATTTACGATCGATGCTCTCTCCACGAAGGCTGAGGCGAGACTGGGAAGATCCTTTCCCTCGCTCCACGTGGGTCGGGGTAAAAAAGGTCGATAAACGGGCATTTGGTCGTTCAGCGGGCGCAAATTTCGGTCGAAAAACTGTTCGCTAAGCGAAAAGTTCAATGTCTGAGCCGGTCGATAAGCGGGGTACCACTGTATGTGTATATATATATATATATAGGGATATTTATATATATATATATATATATATATATATGTAGGGATGGTGTAATGTGCTCTCCCTGCCTTTGGAGGGAGCTGTGTGTTCTTTATCATTATTGGATTGAGCCTTTATTCGCAAGGGTGGAGCTGTTTTCCCCCAGTTCTATTTCCTTTGTGAAAAGTTAAGGAGGATCATCACTGTTCTCCATAATATCTGTTAAATTTACCCAATTATATTAGCCATCCATGTAATTGAAAAAAAAATATATAGTTTTAAAAAGGGTTTATTTACATGTATTTGAAATTATTTTTGATGGATGGTTTTATATATTTTATTGTATTTTTATTGCATGTTTTCTGTGTTCCATGTGGTGCAGCATATTTTATGTAATGTCATTTTGTGTTTGAGGTTAAATGGTGTATTTCACGGTTTTATTCTTTTTATTTTGGATACAGCCAACATTTGTCTTTGTAATATGCAGTAGTTTAATTTAGTTTTTCAGTGAATTTGTGAACCATGACTTACTATTAAGCTGTAGCCACACCCATATTTAGTTTAACTCTAATTTGTTATGAATGTATGTATGTATATGTATTTATATTGAAAGTTGTAACAAACCCAGTTCTATTTCCTTTATGAAAAGGCTGTTGCAGTGTTGGTTCAGCTGTGAAAGTGACTGAGTTGGAAAAGAAGCCTAATAAAAGAAAGCTGCTCTGTTTGACTCAACAATTGTGGTGTCCTCCTCGTTCATCCTTCATACAAACACAACACAGAGACAATCGGGGAGCACACCGATGAAGAGGGTTACATATATATATATATATATATATATATATAAAATCTACTGCTAATACTCACATTTCTTTCCTATGCTAGTGTTCAGTGAAAACATCAACTCGAGCCTTTGACTGGTTTCTGTATTATTTTCTGCTCTGCCATCACACATACTGTCCAAATACAATTCAAAGTAAGTATTAAACACTACTTAAAGTTTAAACTTTTATAATTATTTGCTGAGTCACATGTTCTGAATCAGCTATGAATTTTCACCAGCCCTGTAATCTCATCCAGGTAATCACAATCAAAAATGCTTCTACCATATTTGACAGGTTCATAATTACATCTGTAAAATTAACCACCCATTTCCGAGCAGGGGTTTCATATATAGCTCAGGCATTGAGCGCCACTGCCTGCAGCTTGATCTAAATCCAACCCCTTGTGAAAATTATTGAAATCAAAGCTATTAATAAGCCTGAGGGCACCAACAGCAGGTCAACATCCCATCTTGGCAGTGCCTGCAAAGGGCAATGATGAAAAATAGCTTTGGCCTCCATGCCTGGCATAATTACAGCCCATGCCTTAATCATGGAACTGTGGTATGCAAATAATCTGCTGTTTGGAATGTTGATTGGCTGCAGGATGATCTTAGACTATGATTGGGTGATTGATGCCATGGTGTAAGCTGAAAATATTTTTTGTCCTTGCTGATGTAGAGGATGCAGCAATGATTAAAAAAACTCATGCTGCTGGAGGGCTTGGGAAAGAATCCTGATACAAACTTTCTGAGCTTTCTGTTTTACTTCAAAGAACTTTGGCTTGACATAAAGCAAGTCATCTAACTGAAACTTTGCTGAATTTTAGGAGTAAAAGCAAGCAATCAGTTCTGGCCAATTTAGCATTTTTTGATGCTTTGTTGCACTGGTTTAAATTCTCTCCCAGCCATACTCAGCATTTCTGTAGGATATATATAGATATATACACTATATTTCCAAAAGTATTGGGTCATCTAATCATAAGTTTGGTATGTGATTTTTGAGCATTGCATTCCACATTTAGTCCCAATTTGCTCTAATAATTCCCTCCACTCTTCTGGGAAGATGTTCCACTAGATTTTGGAGTGTGCTTATGGATATTTGTGTTCATCAGCCACAAGGGTGTTATGAAAGGCAGATACTGATGTAGGTGAGGAGTCCTGGGGTGCAGTCAGCGTTCCTATTCATCCCAAAGGTGTTCAGTGTTAATGAGATCAGAGCTTTATAGCAGGCCGCTCAAGATCTTTCTTTCCAAAGCAGGTAATCCAGATCTTTAAGGAGGTCACATGGGGCACAGGGGCATTTCTATGCTGGAACAGGTTTGGGTTTCCAAGTTCAAGTGAATGCTAAATTTTATTTAGACGTCCTAAAAACGTCCTGTACAATTGAGTGCCTCCAGCTTTGTGGTAACAGTTTGGAAAACAAAAGTATTGGGTCACCTGACTCTTTCTTTGTCTTTCTATGCTTCGATATAAATTCACATTTTCACCTACATCATCTTTATTTTTGCACATGTTAGATTTTCAGTTAGGGACGAATGCATCGCTTCATTTCCCATTTTCTCATTTCACACTAACCTATAATACTCTTTTTACCATACTCACAACCTCCAAGAATTTTTTTTTTTTTCCTGTATCCATAACATTATACCTCCATTACAATATATGGTTTTTATATAAATTGCTTATTGTATTTATTCACAAATCTGCTTTCTCCCTTGTTCACTCCCATAAAGTATCGACTGTTGTATTAAATGACTACATTACAGTATTCAATAACACTGACATTTTCAATTGCTGATGTTGAACTTTTAATATAAAATGTTATTAATGTAAATATACTATTTAAGAAGCCTGACAGGCTGTTATGACTTCATAACATTTAATCTATATATATAAAGCTCAAATACCACTGACTGACTCACTCACTCATCACAAAATCTCAAAAACCACTGCACGGATTGCAATGAAATTTGGAACATACCTTCCTCTTGGGTCTTAGGTGCTCACTAAGAAAGGGTTTTGAAAAATTCGCCCTGGATCGCGGCTAACTCGCGAAAAACGCGATTTCTCACGCATTGTAAACTCTTCGAAATAACATTACGGATCCTAATGAAACTTACTACATTGTTTCTTATTAGATGTTAGATGCACGATAAAAATTATTTTCAAAGTAGTTTGCCCTGTATCGGTACTACAAAGGGGTAGTACGTTATTTGTTGACGTTACGTTCTGATCTCTGATCATCCAGTCCTGCTCAGTGCTTACTGCTTATTGCCATATTGCTTAGCGTTCTGCCTTCCGTAGCGAAGCACGGGTACTTTCAGCTAGTACAGTATAAAAGCAAAGTCTTGTTTTAATGGGAACTTTGTGTATTTTATACTCTACGTAATATGCAATTGCTTTGAATTCACTATGTTTGTTCAATACATACATAAAATGCTGCCACTGAAGGTCCCAAACTTAATTTGGGATTTCAGCAAAGATTTTTTTGTGGACACTGGAAATGTCAGATTATCTAATCGTTAATTTCCAGAACATTTTATTTTTAAAACATTTTTAAGTTTTGGAAAATCCTTATTCAAACTTCTAATGCTAAATATCAAAACTTAACAAAAAATGTAATTGTTCTTTTTTCCCTTTAAACCCACTGCATGGTCATGCAAGATTTAAAGGTAAAAGGTTTAAGCTTCACCCACACCGTATTCTTATTATAATGATATATTTTACCACAGCAATTTAAGAAAAAAGAAATTAAAATAAGAAAAAGTTTAATAAGCTTGTTTTAGAATTCAGAAACAAAAATCTTTCTGGAGGATCTGCTTTTGTACATTTTAAAGAGTTTTTCCCTTAATCCCTAATTTGTAGGACTGTCCAGGATTTTTTTCAATTATGGATTAACTTTTGCTGGCCAAATAAATATCAGTTGTCTTGTTTAAACAATAAAGAAATTATTTGATGTGCTGTTTATTAAGTATGCAAATTATTACATGTAAATTAAGTTTAAGACAGATTTGAATAAAATATTGTAACTTTTTAAACTTTTAAAATTTGTAGAAAACATTTGAAAAATAATAGTTAAGATTTAAAGTAATGTTTAATGTAAATTAATCACTTTTTACAATTGAAAGGGCGTGCCTTAAATGATTGGCACTCCATCTTTGAATTGCTCACAACAATTAAAGTGTCTCATGCTGAGTGGACCAGCAGCAATGCTATACACACTTTAGCATAAAATGTTTTTTTTTAAATATCTTCCTTACAGATAGATCACTGTCATAAAAGCGATGGTGATAGTGATAACATTACCTTGTTCTTAAGCACCAAATCAGCTCCTCCAGCAAGCCAAGAATTGATTGCAAAGTAAGCAGAAAGGCAGGCCAAGTTTGATTGTCCTTAATCAAGTCCAATCATCTCCACTCAGACCGGGTGAGCCAAGCCAAGAAGAACCTGACTAGCCTGATAAGGTTTATCCGTTTAAACCAGTATTTCTGCAAAAATCCATTTCTTTAAATCGGCAGAAAAAGTAATTGATCTGTGTGACAGAGAACGAGGAATCTGGATTATATAGTTAAATGCTCCCACCTTCCACACCCACCATTAACCTTTGAATTTTTACATTACACGAAATGTCTGGGATTAAGTGATGTATTGAAGAAAGACAAAAAAATTACCACTCAGCATTAATATGCATGAACATTTGCTAGAAGTGAAAAAACTGTCGTGACATGGTTCAATACTTCACTTAGTCAAATTTCTGCCTTTGGTTTGGCCCACAGATCAGTGCTTTCCATTTTGCTCACCACAAAGAAAAAATATAAAAAGCAGTGCCATGTCATTAAGCCATATTTATATAGAGCTAGTGCATTCTGCATGTTTCTAAAATTGAACAGTAAAAAAAAAGAAAAGGCGGTTTGTCTTTTGTCATCCTTAAACACATTGAGATTAAAGTCATAAGTCATTCAAAAGCCATAGAACTGATTCTAGAGCGACAAAATCAAGTCTGGATACTGGACAAAAGCAAATAAAAGTGCTTTTCCATTACAAAGTGGCATTTTTGCAATTATTTTACATAGGAGCGCTCATCTGCATAATCTGAATGAACCTTTTCGTGCGTTGCCAAGTGATTGTAAACCGCAAGATTGGCTGTTTCTCAATTCTAAGAAAGCGAAGAACGAATCTGCATTCTCATGCATTTTCTTGCTTCCAAGTTTGCCCAGACAGTCTTGGAAGAATAAACTTGGAAAGACAGGAGTCTATTCGCAGTAAGTGGCATATGCTGTAATATGCCCTGTGAAATGAGCACACCAGCATGAAATGAAATGCTCAATTGATTAGAGGCTAAAGGTGTTTAAAATACTTTTAAAGAATAAATTACCATTAATGGGACCATATATCTATATCACATCACAATCCTTTTCAAATATATGTATAGCTTTTAAAGATGTTAAAATGTACAGTTATAGGCAGTGGTGGACGACATACACGAACCATGTACTTGAGTTAAGGTAGAGATACACTCAAATATTACTCCAGTAAAAGTGTTTCTTTTAAACTTGAGTAAACGATTTAAAGTATTTGCCTTCGAGCCTAAAATCTTCCTTTTAACTAATTCAAAAAAAAATTGTGCAAATAAGGCCACAGGTGTTGTGGCAAGTTAAAGTCAGGAGTTTCTTCCATCATTTATGCCTTTCAAAATGTTCTGCTTGGTATTGAGCTGACAATGAAATGCCGTGTCATAGTACATTATAGTGGTGGACAGTAATGTAATGTAAAGTAAATGTAATTCGTTACTCTCCACAACTCTATAGGTCAAGCATCTGTCATCCTCCATTGTTTTGCTGCAATGACATCTGGGACTTCAAGCTGGTTTAGTGCCCTCAAATCTGAACCCAATGCATCCTCAAGAAGCATTAAATACTGCCCCCCTTATAATGTCGTGTCCTCGTATTCTTACATATTCAAATCATGCTTGGAGGATTAAGACTTGAGAATGAATACACAAAGACACGATAATCAAATAAAGTTTTTTAAATATTAAGAACCACAAATCTTCCAGATAAAATGCCTTTTTATAATAGTCAGTGATTTTCTTTGTTAAACAAAGGATGTTTCCTATTTTCAGTGTATATAATAAATATGCAAATATGCAAATGAATGCATATTTATTAAGTTTAGGCCTCCTTTGCATAAATATATATATATTTTTTTTATTTCTAACTCAAACAAAAAAGCTGAAAAATAATAAGGATATCAGTGAACAAATACTGAAGAGTATCTCCAGTTCACAATGACACACATAAGATCACACAAGAACAGGTTATGCTGCTGATCATGCCGGTCATGTGACCTTATAGGAAATGAAAGTAAAAAAATATAGTTTGCGACGACAAATTCGTTTTCAAAGGCGTTTATTATATTTCATTTTCATGTCTGCTTTTATCTCTTTTTTAATTGGGTTCAGCTTGTTTTTGATGCACCCTATTAATCTTTCAGAAAGAAAAACAACATATTTTCTTCATCGGAATTCATTACAGCTCTGTCGTGTCCTGCGAACTATTTTTTTAATCTCGAAAAAAGTCTCAATTAGGGGTGAGGGTGACATGCATATTGTTCAGGGTTAAAAAGCGGGTCTTATCTCTGTAAGGCACATTTAGTTACAAGGCGTATGGTTGACATCCTCTTTTTTTCCAATTATAATTGGATTTTTTACTATCAGAGAAAAATCTGAATAACCTTTACATGTACCTGTTGCTTTTTGTAATGAATGAAAGGTGCAGTAACAATTGTACAACAATGCTATCCGCTTAAATAGAAATGTAAAAAAACAATCACAAATAATTTTTTTTTTAAAAAGGAACACGTTCGCTATGTTGCAAGGGTAAACAAAATGTTTGCTAGGGCTAGCTGGTAAACATGACAACTACGGTACACTATTTTTGGGATGCCTTCCCCAATTTGTTTTGACAAAGTTGAAGGCAAACAATTATATATGATGTCTTATAGGGTGCAGTAGAATTAATTGTCCCCTTCACTTGAACTAGAACCGAGACTTGTACCAACATGAGAATGCCACTGTGCACAAATTGAGCTTCATAAAGATGCGGGTTGGAGTAGAAGATCTTGAGTGATCTACTATAGAGCTCTCACCGCAACCCTGTTCAACACATTTGGGGTGGAATTGGAACACTGACCTCACCCCAGGCCCAGGTAAGGACCTTACATTAAAACCTGAATTACTAACACCCTTGTGGTTCGACAAGCACAAATTTTCACAAACACACTCTAAAGTTTAGTGGAACATCTCCCCAGAAGAGTGGAGGTTATTATAAGAGAAAATGGGAACTAAATGTGGAATGGGATAATTAAGAAGCACATAGAAATCTTGTGGTCCACAAACATCTGTGTCCACAAGATTTCTATGTGCTTCTTAATTATCCCATTCCACATTTAGTTCCCATTTTCTCTTATAATACACAGTTCATCTACTTTAAAGTGAATACATAAATTGGGTTAAATGAGAAGCTGTAGCGAGAGCACACACACAACCCCACTGGTACTGGTGAGAGTTTATGTGGAGTAAAAGTTTTCTTACTGTGTGTCTGTAACTATAGAAAACTTCCTCCAGGAAAAGATCTGACGTGCAGGAGAATAGAACACCGAATTGCATCAAGTACTCGCATAGGTTCTCATACTTTACTTTTACTTTTAATACTTAAGTCCATTGAAAAGTAAGTACGTTTACACAAGTAGAAATAAAGAAAAAAAATTCACTCTGCTTTTACTTTCACTGGAGTCATATTTAAGCAGTACATTAATAATAATGTACTATAATAATAATGGTGTACTTTGTTAAACTCTGATCGAAATTATGCTTTATTACTATGCTTTAAATAATTAGAGTAGATTGCGCTTGAGCAGAATATAACTATGAATTAACAACTATATTGTTAATTAATGTATAGGGTCCCTGGTGGTCTAGTGGTTAGGATGCGGCGCTCTCACCGCTGCGGCCCGGGTTCGATCCCCGGTCAGGGAACCGACCCCAGACATTAGGGTTGCACAAGCCTTAGTGCCGGTCCCAAGCCCGGATAAATGGGGAGGGTTGCGTTAGGAAGGGCATCCAGCGTAAAAACATGTGCCAAATCAAAACATGCGGATGATCTGCTGTGGCGCCCCCTAATGGAAAGAAAGTTATTGTTAATTAATGTATATTTCCATAAAAAACAACATTCATTTGGCTCATTACATTTTCGTAGTCATGTAATAACAAGGGCAAGTAACAATTTCTCTCGCTGTCACACCCTCTACTCTCTCGCTTCCCTTCTCTCTCTAACACTGCTTTTCTCTTTCTCTCCATCCCTCACTTTCTATTTCCCTCTCTTATATACATACAGTATAGAGACACACACTCTCTCTCTCTCTCTCTCTCTCTCTCTCTCTCTCTCTCTCTCTCTC
>JAAIIK010000053.1:6215029-6250322 GCA_014706435.1 Silurus glanis
CTCTCTCTCTCTCTCTCTCTCTCTCTCTCTCTCTCTCTCTCTCTCTCTCTCTCTCTCTCTCTCTTTCTCTCAATAAACATGTTCCTGAGGTACCGGTGATCCAGTTCCTCTCTTCTTTCCAGACCTGTCTGATTTATCCTGATGTTCTACTTCTAGATTGTCTTCTCTTCAATAGGAAACCACCTGCTGTTGCTGCGGATGGTTTCACATGAACAGGCTAAAGATCCATGAAGTTACTGAAGAGGGTTAAACTCAACATCCATGTTATTTTGGACTGTGATTATTATTAACAGTCTGCTATAATGACTTTCAGCTGCAATTGCCATGTAAAATTTTGCATTCAGGTGAACAGTGAGCAGATGTTAAACTCAACAATGACCGGACATTAGGTGTCATCAGTGGTGGGTGAAGTACGCCAACCATTTGCTTAACTAGAGATACACGGTAAAATATTACTCGTGTAAAAGTGCTCTATTTATACTTTCAATTCAGTAAAAATACAAAAAGTATTTGCCTTTAAATGTATTCAAAATACTATGATTTATTTTTGTCACAAGACTCTTTGCTTAATCAGCTCAGTTTATGTGAAACGACTGTTACTCTTAGCACAACAATCTATTAACAGAATGATATTAATTATTAATATCAAACACTGATTGCTATCTATGAAAATTATCATGAGCCTAAAACCTTCTTTTCAGTTACTTATTTTTTTTTAAAGGCCATGCAAATAAGGCCATGGGTGTCGTGGCAAGTTCGAGTCAGGAGTTTCTTCCTTAATTTATTCCTCTCAAAATAATTCTCATTCTGCTTACTGTTGAATTGATGCTGAACTGTAGACCACCAAGCGCCAATCAATACTAGTTCAAATCAGCTCTACCCTGATTGGTTGCTTTCTGTGAGCTTGACCATTTAAGTTTTCATCCACTCATAAATAAAAAGGAACGACTGATTAAGCAAAATGTAGTTGAGTAAAAAGTACAATATTTTACTTTGAAATGTACTGAAGTTAAAGTCTCATCGAATTGAAAATACTTCAGTAAAGTACAAATACGTGAAGAAGCAACTTAAGTACAGCAACAAATTATATTTACTTTGTTACTGTCTACCACTGGGTGTCACCCAGATAAGCTCCCTTCTGAGTTTGGTTTCTTCTTAATACTCCTTCTTTATACCACCTGAAGGAGTTTTTTCTTGCCACTGTTTGAACATTGACTCGCTCATTTGGGAGAAACTTGCAGCGATTCATTTATAAATGTAATATTTATATTCATAATAATTTTTTTCTGTTAAACAGAAAATAAGCATTGTTAAAAGTGTTATACAAATAAATAATCTGACATTCATTTATATTTCTGACGTACTTTTGTCAGGATTTTGGTTCTGGACAATGGTTTCCATCATGAAGATCGCTATATGAAGAGCAAACCTGTGTCATGTTAAATGATCTCTGCACCCGAATCACATTGTTTGTAATTAGCACATGTGTATATCAGGCTCACCATTCACACTATAGCACCCTGAACCCACTACAACTATGAAAAGGCAAATAAGTTTGTCGTTTTATATTTGAAGTGGGATCAGGGTGAGATGCTTCATGTTCAGGCTGTGGTTTTCTGGTTATGTCTTATGTTATTAACTTTTTTTTATTTTTATTTGTGTGTGTTTTGTATATTTTCATTCAAATGATCTGCACTGGCATCCAAGTTTGCCTTCATTGCCTGTGAAATGTTTTCTTGTCTTCTGGTTTGCTTGCTTTTTCATTCCATGAACAAAGTTTTTAAAAATGATGATATTGAAGTTATTTTATAATGAAGTTGTTTTGCTTTTTGGAAGGTGGCTGGGAAATATTCATTATGTTTTCCCAAATTCATTACAGATAATAAAGAAAACACTTTAATTAGCAAAGCAGTAGAGAATTTCTGCACAAGTCTCTGATGTTGCACTTCGTCTTGATGAACATTAGGTACCACAACCAGCTTTAAAGTTCCAGTGTCCACACTGTCAGTTAACAGAGAAGCCTGGTGTGGAAAATTGGCACCCAAGCAAGTTAAAAGCAGGAGCCACTTAAAAGCAAGAAATAGAGCTTTTGCCTGCAAGACAATAATTGTGTTTCTTTTCCCACCGTAAATAGCCAGGTACATAAAATCAATGCCGGAGGACCTAACAACAATCCATCTTTCCTCAGGTGATCTGATCACTGAGCGTGCTCACCCTCCTGAGGCCTTCATTACTACAGATCCATTTTTGTAATCTACTCTAACATCTGGATGAGGAGATTGAACTGCTATCTATTTATTGGCAAAGCAAAATGACTGATTTCTGCTTTCCAAATGCATGAAGTGACAGTGCACTGGCAGAGCTTTATATCTGCTCATGTTCTTGTATCCATGTGAGTTTCCTCTGGGCCCGGTTTACTCCTAAATCTTAAAATTCACAAGTTTAAATTAGATTCGTTTTTAGGGTATTTTCCCACTTCGGCCCCTGTATTCCCAGGATAGACTATGGATTCACCAGGATTAAGGGGTAACAACACAGGAAAACACACGAAAACAGTTTAATTTTTAAAAAGGTTAGATTTACTTAATCTAAAGAACCAAAACACATAATACTCCCAGATGGACTGGCATTTGCATGTGACATTTGAAAAAAACACCATCTGGGTCAATGTTCTGGCTGATTCTCCCTGTACAGTAGTTACAAATTCAACATGCCAAGGCCGTCTCTAAAAGCAGCATCCCTCTTGTGGAGCTGCTGATCCACGAGGACCGAGCTGTTCACTTGCATGAGCAGCATGCCTGCACAGGACAAAAACAAGGAAGGATGCAAGACAGGCAAAGGTAACACTGGAGCGACAGCTGGCATCTCTATGAATAAATAACATCTTTCTTTTCTTAAGGATGTGTATTAAACTTTAAAATGCACCTCACAGGGACAGAATGCAAGTTCAGGTGGTACAGGATGGCTTCTTATATAGATTTGCTTGTTAAAGGACATGGAGGTGGTGATAGTGTTCGGGGGTTCCTCAGCTCAGGATGCAGTAGGATGACACATTTTTTTATGTTTTCATCAGCTGGCTTTGGTAATGCGTTCATTTGAGGTAACATAACTGAATATTTATAAACAAGTAATGCCCAGTGTAATGGATTGGTATACTGATACAAATGAAACAATTATGCCAATTAACTGAGTCATTAAATGTGATGTTAAATGTTAATTAAATCAATATGATGAAATTGAGGTTTATTAATGAATGATTTAATAATCGTTGTTCTCCGACGGTCATCGTTCACAAGTTGCCGAAAGGTTTCGACATTTTCGGGGGTTGAGCTCGTTGAAGGACTTCCTGATCTCTCGTCGTCTTACAGTGACGTCCTTCCGCTTTTAAAGCACATGCCACTCAAAACACCTCAAACGACTCTTTGCAGCATCACCGTATGTCAAACGTATGTCATGTCTAAATGTCTCTGTGGCAGATTTGCTATTTTCATGCAGAAATCGCTGGCCATGACATTGCAGACACGGTAACGTACATGGCAGTGGCGGGCCGTGCATTTGGTACCTGGGCCTGCAGTGAGGACTTACCCGACTTAATTCACCTCTTAATACCACCACTATCACGTCGCGATTATAGTAACCATCAATACTGTACAAAACCGCAATATAACAACGTGTGGCATTACATAGAGAGAGGCATTTCACATATGGAGGATGAATACCATTTTACTAAAGCAAGCTCCAAACCTCTACACTACAACTGTGCCACCTACATCATCCAGAGAAGTTCAGAAGCAATATTTGTCTAATAACATGACAAAAACATTAAAAATGTAAATAAAATACAACCTACTCACCAGACATGCATGCTTATAATTTGCACTGCTCCTCAGAGGCTGTAAGCCAGTGGTACCCCTCGTATTCACTGGTCTGGAAGTGGAGAACAAACTCTTTCCCGTGCTGAGACAAGCTAGCTAGCTTCGGGGTTTGGCCGACCTCCTCACGGTGTCTGAATATATCTGGATATGAATATGTCTGAAACTAAATCAATTTGTCTTCCTCCATAGGCATAAAAAAGTCTGACTCAGATGTATGTATGTATGTGTGCAGTAAGCTTCAGACGTTTTTTGCCAGTCGAACTTGGCTGTAACAGTTTCCCTCTGACCAACCAATCAGAGGACGGAAAAATGGACAGAGCTTCAACAATTTGTTTTTCTATGAAAAATGGTTCATTTTACCAGTTTAAACATTTGCTGATGTTTTCTATGTTCGATTGTAAAAATAAAAAGAGTTTATGAGATTTGCAAATGATTGCATTCTGATTTTATGTTCATCTTCCCCAGTGCCTATTTTGAAATTGGAGTTGTAAATCTTTTAATAAAGAAGAAGATGAATAAATTCATTCATTCAACCATTCATTCATTTTCAATGCATTTAGCAAAACTAACATTCAATGGCTTTCCCAGATCTTCACACATAAAAGACTGAGCATCAATCGCAGAATTTTTCTGACACTTTATGAATGCAAGCCCTGACATACAGTATTTACTGCTCAAGAAGAAACAAAAGTCAGCAGGAGAGTTTGCTGAGGTGTTGCTGTAGGCCTATGTGTTTTCTCTGCAAAACAGTCATTGTTTGGCAAAAAACAGAGGCTTTTTCTGTGTCTGAATAAACTGTGTTTGTTTCAGTGTAGCTTGCTGCAGCAGCCACCACCTGCTTGGTGCCATGCAAAATCTCTTGCTTAACCAGCACATAGACTAGACACCTCGCCACCATATTGGGCATAATTAAAGGGTTTGCAGGTTTTTTTTGTTTTTTCTTTTTTTTTTTTGCTGCCATGCTTTGATGTGCCTGAGGACAGTGCCTGCTGAGCTCATGAGCACCTGTTCAGCCTTTCATTCATCTGTTCTTTCACCAGGGAAATAAATGAAAAGCATAGAAAAAGTTTTTTTTTTTCCCCAATTTCAACAATATTATATAAAGTTACTAGAATATTTTTCTTACCTGAGAGCTTAAGAAAATCGCTGAGAAAATTAAGATTTAGTTCCTAAAACAAATCTTATATAAAAAAAATTAATAATAATCTAATTATCAAATATTAGATATCACTTGCATACTTCTGAGGTTCCAGTGATCCTGTGCCCTTCTGCTCTCTGGACCTGCCCAATCCATCCTAAAGTCCAACTTCTGTTTTCATCAGTGAACAGTTTTACCCTTAACATCGATGGAATTATAATGAATAGACATTCAGTGTCACCCACATGTGGACGGTTCCCTTCTGAGTCTGGTTCCTCCCAAGGTTTTGTCCTCATACCATCTGAGGGGTCTTTTCCTTACCACTGTCCCCACTGACTTGACCATCAACTTACAGGGACTAATTTATGATGCTAATATTTTTAATCACAATCTATTTAATTTTATGTAAAGCTGTTTAGGCACCATGGTTAAAAGTGCTACACAGATTAAAAAAATATATAAATTCAGTCAAGAATAAGTAAATAAGTAGGAAGGGAAAAAAGTAAACAAAAGTTAGTAAAACCGTTCTATTTATAAAGCCTAAATGTGTCACACTGTTCTACTTCTGGGAAATGTACAGATTTACAGGGTACATACGCTGGCACACTACACATTGGGACACTGATGACGCAATTTCCAGTAATATCACTACAACCTTGAGTTATCAACAACACGCAGGACTGATACATTTTATTTTATTTCAAATACATTGTAAAAACTACCACTTTTCTGTTGCATATTCTTGCCACAGATAAATATTAATTATGAATGTTAACTAGGATATGAAATATCTCAAATATTTCAGTTTTATTACAAGTTTCTGAGATAAAGTCAAGGATAAAATACAACTCCATATTTCGTTTGTTCAATTTGAACTCTGAACCCCTTTGTTGTTAATGTCAGTTCATCGAGAAGAGGTTAAATGAATAAGAAGTGTTGCTATACTGTAGGTCTGCGTGTTTATTCTGCAAAATAATCATTGTTTGGCATAAAACTGGTGTTTTTCTTCTGTCTGATAGTGTTTGTTCAGTTTTGCTTTAATGTTCACGTCAGTTTATCAGGAGGAGGTTTAATGTCGAGGTTAAACCTTAATGTCAGAATGCCAGCAAGACTGCTGTTGTAATCTGACTTGGGTTTAGCAAGTTTAACTACAGTTGTACCAAGTAAAGAATTTTTATTTATTATTATTATTATTATTATTATTATTATTATTATTATTATTGTTATTATTATTATTATTGTATTTAGCAAAGTATCTGGGTAATATGTTGTTAAACCCAAGCTAGCAATTAATTAAAGTATAACAAAAATGTAATAAAAAAACACATTTGTTAAACTTTTGTTATAATGGCAATTGCATTGCTTTTAACGGAAACCTTGATAACTCCGGTGTGTCTCTGGTACTGATAATTTGTTGCCTTATATTGGTACAATATAGTGTCTAGTGGATGCCTTCAAGGACCAATAGTTATTAATATAAAAACGCAAACTGAACACTATATAATGGTTAAGAACTGATGGTTTACACAATGTGGATAATAGTATTGGAACACCTACCTTTCCAGCCATATGTACAGTAATTATTTTCCAAACTACTACCACAAAGTTGAAGATACACATTTGTATATGATGTATTGTGCATGGTATAGACATGGTATATACACCCTTGGGATAGATTCAACACTGACCCTCACCCTACTGTACTCTTACCCACCCTGGTCTCTTTCATTTCTCTTATAGAAATGAAACTTGAATATATTTTAGAGTAGTCAATGTGCAGATTGTATGTTCTAAGCACTGACAAGCAGACCTGCTGCTTCTGCAACCTCTAAAACAATGCTGGCAGCACTCATCATCTGTTTTTTAAAGCAGCTCCTGCACCTGACGCACAGCACGAGGATTAAACTTCTTTGATGGACCCTTGCGAGTACTGTTCCGACTGGAACCCGTCTTGGAAAACCTCTGTATGACCCTGACCACTGTACAGTGACTCAGTTTCAGGGTGTTACTGAACTTCTCAAAGCCTTGGCATCTTTGTGGAGAGCAACAATTCTAATTCTCAAATCTTGAGTTTCTTTGCCATGAGGTGCATAGTGAAGGGAAAAAGTACCACATTCAAAGCATTCTAATGGAATGATCAACTTTAATGTAGTAGAAACTGTAAACAGTAATACTGCTTCATATAAAGTCACATCACATTAAACATTATTAGTGAATATCCTTCAACAGTAAACCCTCATGCGTTTGATTATTTGGAATAAAAAAGTAATTAGACATTCAGCATCCTCAGGATTTTTGCCTATGAATTAAAAAAGTTCAGCTTCTACCTTGTTGACTCATGGATTCATGTGACCTATTAGCATCAAGATGATAATGCACACAAGAGCAAATGCAGAACATTTTATTAATATACATTACTTTCATAAGTATGGTGTGTGCTTTTTTGAGCATCACATTCCACATTTAGTCCCAATTTGCTCTTATTATTCCTGTTCAGGAAAGATATTCCACTAGATTGTGGCGTGCGCTTGTGGAAATTTTGCTCATTCATATACAAGGGTGTTAGTAAAGTCAGGAAGTGATGTAGGTGAGGAGGCTTGGGGTGCAGTCAGCATTCTAATTCATTCCAAAGGTGTTCAGTAGGGTTGAGGTCAGGAGCAGGAGATCTTCCAATCCAACCCATGCAAAGTATACCTTCATGGAGTTTGATTTGTGCACTTGTCATTCTGGGACAGGTTAGGGTCTCCTAGTTCAAGTGAAGGGAAAATTTCATTCTGCCTTCATCCAAAGACACCCTTTACCATTATGTGCCTTAAGCTTTGCGATAACAGTTTGGGAAAGAACCACATATGGTTGGGAGAGTCAGATGTACTTTTGCCAGTTTTGCCAATACTTTTGTCCATATAGTGAATAAGGGGCAAAAATCCAAAAGTCAAAACAGGCAGTGGATCAGCCAGACACTAATATGTGGGCAACGAGAAACCAAAACACTATTAATAATGGGAAACACATAAAGCATGACATATAAATGGCCTGCAAAAAAGGAGATGGACACAAAGGGGTATTTAAACATATTATTCAAATTAGGAAGCAAGAACAGCTGTGCAATGGAAAACACGTGAACATGAGGACCAATGATGAGACAGGCTAAAGATATAACATTAATTAAAACAAGCCCTTGACAATGGACAAATAATAAGATGGGGCCTAAACATACAAGAATGAAAACAAAGATGCGCATGGCTAGACAAACATGGAAGTGAGTTATGGAGCAGACCGACACCATCAGAAACTGTGTTGAACTTTCTTTAAACCTTACAGCTAAATTTATGGATATTATTATACTGTATGCTGTTCATGTATTTATCAAGATTCTAAAAACAATAACAATATGTGCATAATTTAATAGACATTCAAACACAATGGAAACACAAGCTCCAATTTTATGAGGAGGATCATGGGAATTATGGGTCTCACCTACTTGGAAATGTAACCTTGACATATTACCTGTGGGAAAGTCCAATTTTAATAGACATGCATAATTATAATTTATGACTCTCAGGCCCCTGATAGAAAACTGGCCTGACACGACATCCATTTGTTTACATTTATTTTCAAAAGTTCTAACACAAGTTCCTCAGCAGCTTTCTTTACATTTTCAAATGCCACATTTTCGTTCGACTCATAACAGAATAAAAACACCTCTCTGCAAATGGATTCTATCCCTGTTACCCATCCAGCAAAGCACCTTTTTCCTCATTGCTGATAGAATTGGGGAAACAGCGAGCCATAACCTATTGTTATTAAACTACCATGCAATAATCTTTATACCATTACACTGTGCTGCTTTCAGGGAAGAGTCAATATCTGTGATAGAACATGATGGTTGGTGCAGAAATGTGCAGTCATTAGGCTTCACGAGAATGAAATGGAGCCCGGAGCGTTCAGCTATGCATTTTCATCACACCAAGGCGTAAGTGATGAAGTGTTTGCTGGATAAGAGTCTCGCACTGTCACAACTCGCCTCTCCGAAATTGCTCCCTTGACATAATTGAGAATCTATCGGGGGTTCCTCTCGGGGAGGTTGTTTGAGCAGGCGACTGGGTTCGGATATTGATTAGATGTAAGTTAGACGATTGGAATATCATAATAGTGCCATGAGGACCAAATCTGCAAGTTTTGCTCATTAAATGTCATTTCTAATCCATGGACTATTAATGCAGCACTCTGAAGTAGACATATGCTGGATGTGTGTAACCTCGAGTCTTCTTGTGTCTGGGTTTTATTTTCTTTACCTCAAAGCGGCAAGAGCTTCTTGAGTAAATATCATACAACCCATTATGATTTACTGGAAAAACAAGGTACATTTAAAGATGATGTCTGTAAAATGTCAGGTTTTTAGACAATAATTAGAAATTTAAAAGCATTTGTCAAGGTTCTTTGCGTGTTTTAAAGTAGTTTATACATGTGAGACAAGCAGATTTATTGTCCAGGGATATTCATTATTTATTCAGTTTCCCAGTAGGTTCAAGAAGGTTCAGCAAAGAGATAAAGAAAATATCTAATTCTTAAGTCTTTTACAAACAAGGATGAGTCACAGAGAACAAGCAGCTAATGAGTGAGTAGTTGCACCTGATTGAGGTTAAGAATGAAGAGTATTTATAGGCTGATTGTGTGGCAGTGAGAGTGTTTGCCCTCCATGCAGAAACCATGAGAAATTATATTGACCATGATTGAGAACAGACCAATGAAGAAACATAGTTTTTTTATTGAATTTTTTTCCCTCTAGTTTGTTATTTTCTTTTTAAAGCAGTGATTAAAGATCTGGATTTCAGCATACAATTTTTTCAAAGGTATATTTGTGTGCATCTGAGGTGAATCCAAAATCCAAAACACACTTGTGTGATAACAAAAATGCATCACTTTTTTAATTCTGTATTTGGAACAATTGATCAAGTGTAAATATTGTTTTTTGAATGTGAGAGACCTCCAGATATCTGATCCCTGTTCTTCCTGCAAGCTTTGGTTGGAGATTTGTTTTACCCAAACCACAGTGCAGTCCATGTCAGATGAAAACAAAACAAAAAAAGTACAGATTTTATTCACCTGGATGATTTTAAAAAATCTTAAAGATCTACTCCTTTACAAACATATAACATTTAAAAAATGTAGTGCCTTTTAACTCCAATCTGAAACCTGACAGGGAGCTAGTTCAACGATTAAAACTTTAGAAATGTGTTTGGCTGTCCTTGTTTTTATCAGAGTTTTTAACTGCAATTGTTTATCCTGCAACTGCACATTACATCGCAGACAACAGGGACTTCTAAAAGTATAACTTGCTTCTTTAAAATTTAGTTTTTGGCTTTTAATGTTTCCAATTAAATGCAATTAAGGTAAAAGATGTTATTTACTCATTACAAAATGAAATCAGTTATCATTACAGTTGTAAGTCCTGCATTGTTTATATGATGTGCACTGGTAATGAATGCCTGGCTGACAGGCTGCTGCAAAATTGTATGCCGTTCCTCACTATAATGCTTCTCGTGATTCAGTTAATTACACAAACGATTTTTGTTCCTGCAAAAATCAGTTACCAATCGTGTGTGCCTCAGCAGATGAAAGCGCTTCACGTGGACACGCAATGCCTCTCTATTCAGCCTACAGTATGCAATACAATTACCAGATAAAAATCTAAGTTAATGAGAGTATTTATCAAAATGTCAGCTCTGTGCTTGGGAGCAAGTTTTTTAAAAAAAAACTACTACTACTACTTTTTAAATAATGTTTAAAGTAAATGCACACTTTAATCATGTTTCATTTCTCTGAGCAGTTTTAATTAATGGCGCAAAATTCTCTAGGCGGTAATTAAATAAGCCAGAGATGCCTCCTGATTAGTGAAAGTGATTTATTTATTTTTTTGGTTGCAGGAATCCCAGCCTGCTTGATCAAGCTGTAAGTTCATATAGCAAGACAGAAGAAGTAAATGTGGCAACGTCGAGTGTGTGATTTAGCTTCATCTGTGCGAATTGTAGGGCTGAGTAAGATTTTTGAGAATTGATTTGATTTTTTCATTGATTAATCTTCAGTAATCACTTTATCCTGATGATGGTTGCAATTGAGAGCAGCCAATACAGCAAATGGCAAATACGTTATTTTTTGGAAACATATATGAACATGGCTATGACATGAAAAATGTCACACAGAGAGTTACAATTTCTGGATGAAAAAAAAAACAAAAAAAAACTGTATATAAAGCGAAATTTGGGAAACTAGGAAAATCAATGAGGCTGATTTCTGGAAAATCAAAGTGCTAAAAAAAATAGGTGTTGATCAAAATGTCTCGTTTAGCTATGAAGCATATTTAATGCTGATGCCGGCGCCTATAAAGCAGGATTCTCTATCTGTGTAAGTCTTCATATTCTGACTAAACTAGACTATATTGGCAAAAGTATTGGGTCACCTAGTCATAAGTACGTTATCAGAATTCCCTCCACTCTTCTGGGAAGATGTTCGACTAGATTTTGGAGTGTGCTTATAGATATTTGTGCTCATCAGCCACAAGGGTATTATGAAAAGCAGGTGCTGCTGTAGGTGAGGAGGCCTTGGGTGCAGTCAGAGTTCCAATTCGTCCCAAAGATGTTCGGTAGGGATGAGATCAGAGCTCTATAGCAGGCCACTCAAGATCTTCCTCTCCAAAGCAGGTAAATCATATATTCATGGAGACTCACTTTGTGCACAGGGGCATTGCCATGCTGGAACAGGTTTTGGGTTTCCAACTTCAAGTGAATGCTAAATTTTATTAAAGTGCATCTTAAGACGTCCTGTACAACAGATGACATCCAGCTTTTTGGTAACAGTTTGGAAAAGAACCACAAAGGGTATAGTAGGAAAGGGCAGGTGACCCAATTCTTTTGCCAATATAGTGTATCCATGCTTGAGTATGCTTAACAGAGCAGTCTTTGGACTGTTTTTTATAAAAGAACCTGAACCAATTACCAAAATGAAAGTCATCTAAACAAACCAACACATCCACAATAGCTGAGAAAGAGGGAGCAGGACTCGAACATTTAAGCTGACTTTGGCGCTCTATTTCTGGCTGAAACCACACTACAGGCACTAACATGGAGCATATGTTGCAAAGTAGTACACTAGATATATAAAATGAAGAAAACATATTTAGATATATTTCATTTATAATATATTTCACCAATAACAATTTGGATTTTGGTTATTAGGCTCCTTCCAAATATTGTCTACAAACATATATAAAACTTAGAAAATTTGTTGGAATAAAACTAATGACTGAAGATAAGACTGTCCCCAGAGAATATCTATAACTGAGACCAAATTATGAACTGTGATGATCACAAATGTTGAGCTCAGTAGCTCCTACTTTTATACCAAAGACTGTAGAAAGAACATTTACTTATAATCTTATACTCCAGTACTCATGTTAGTTCTCACTCTCCAGTGTTCTGTATTGTTGAAAGATTTATGATCAAACTCTTGATGTCACCCAAATGAGGATGGGTTCCCCTTTTGAGTCTGGTTCCTCTCAAGGTTTCTTCCTCATAACATCTAAGGGAGTTTTTCCTTGCCACTGTCGCCACGGCTGCTCATCAGGGATAAACACACACCATTCACCTTCACTGTTGATTTCTGTAAAGCTGCTTTGAGACAATGTCTGTTGTGAAAAGCGCTATAGAAATAAACTTGACTTGACTTGACTTGACTTGATGTAGTTGAGGAAGAGGAAGATCAGCAAGTCTGACAGCATGCTGACACTGGTGACATCTCAATCTCCAGTATATTACATTATTCTATGTTTCTGAGATCATAATGATAGTTAATGTTTTATAAGTATGAAAATACATTACATTTTAAATTGGGATATTAGTGGTGAACAGCTACAGAAACAGTGTTACAGTGCAATGTATATGTACGTTTCTGTGTGTGTGTCTGTCTGTCTGATAGTGTTTTGTGGTGAATGCCCCCCCTCAGGCTGCACAACAAATCCAAATATGTAGTATGTCTGGGTATTTTTTCTGCTTGCTGACCCCATCCACATTTGACACTCTGTCAGCTTGGTACATGCAGCCATCCATCACACACTCCAACCCAGACACACTTTGATGGCAAATCATGCAGTTATGTTGTTTGCGATATGCAAGGGCGTGGTGTACACACGCAACGATTGATATACAATTATACAGCATTATTGTCTGTTGATTTCTAGCCAACTGGTGAAATTAAAGTTGAACTTTGGAATATTTAGAGCCCTCAGCTATCAATGAGATGAACTGCAATGATGCTAAAAGGTCCTTCAACAATGGACTTGGCTGAGGCGTTACAGTATATTATTTTAATTGCCTATTAGCGCTAACTTTTTATGCTAGGAAAAATAATGCTACACAAGTTCTTTCATTGTTAAAAAAAAAAGAATTCAATGAAGCGCTTTGTGGTTGGGTGCTTTCCTATCAAAACTAGAATATATATAGAATCCGTTGATTAACCCTTTTTTGAGGAGTGTAAATGCAAAGCAGGAGAGCTTTTCAAGTGGTCATATTATGACAATCTCCACTGTAGCTCTGAAAATGACATGTTTTGACAGGAAATTACCAAATAACCAAAATGGGAATCCTTAGCACAAATCAGTGCCATTCAAACAGAACAAGCCCTGCATTTTTGTAATATCCACTATAAGGCAGCAGAACCCTGACATTTTAGCTGACTTTGGAGCTCTATTTTGGGCTGAATCAACAGCTCAGTTGCTGCCACAGAGCTCAGTATAATTTAAATGATCTGGAAAACTAGACCTCAGGGGACAAGGAACCTAAGCACCCATTGCTAAACTTGGTGTGCTCTCCTGAGCTTGCAGTTTCTCCAAACATTGTGGGCCAGTACTTAGCATTACCTACCACAACCAGTACTCATTCGAAGCTGTTATAACACAAACATCTTTGTACACAATTCTTATATAGTGAATAAATTGTAAAAGGTGGGGGTTTTTATGCAAGTACAGTGGAACCTCGATACTAGCGACTTTGACACTCGCGATCTTGATCGTTCGCAACTTTTCAGTAACTTGCGAAAAATCTGATAGTTCGGAGTAACATTTCAAAACAGAGTTTGTACTAATAAATGACATAATTTTCGAAAAACTATTTTATTATTGCATTATTCATTTAAAAGTAGTTAATAACACATTTATGACAAGTAATTCACAATTTTGGTTAAGTTTACAGTACAGAACATGTACAATTCCCCTTGGAAAAGGAGAGAGTCAAAACCTCGTGAGTATCGAGGTTGCACTGTATTTGCAAACTGTGTTTTTTTTTTTGGGAGCCGTTCCAGTTATAAAATAGTATATTATATATAAACTCGAAATAATCTCCAGTGAACTAGGTCTAATGAACTGTCAGCAAGAAAAGATTAATGAATTTGGATCGAATACGCATTTGGGTAAAAGTTGATTAAATTGTAGAAAAGTTTATGAACTTTTATTTAGGAAAGCACAATCACATTCCAAACCATGTGGAAAGTATTCCCATCTCTAATTCATTTAGCGTTCGGTATTAAACGCTTGGACGGGAGTCGACATGAGTCAGCCATTTAGACAAATCAGTCAGCAATTAGCTGCTTAGGTGTAGGTTTATTTTAGACATGTACTGTATGCAAGTTGATATAGTTAAAAAAAAATAAAGCAGACAACTGAGCTGAGAATTATATACATATAATGAAATGCTCCTGGCCAACATTCTATTTAGTTGACAAGGTTCAAAAAAGAATTTTGACACTTTTCTCTCTAAGAACTGTGAGGGGAGAAAAAACTCATATCATCCAAATGTTTAGAAAGACAGCTTGCCCTTCAAGCCAAAAGCTATTTTTCTTTTTTTTTTTTTTTTTTTTTTTATCCAATATGCTTAGATTTTTTCTACACCATTTCCCAATCACACACCCTCCCTCTCACAAAGTCACAAACATATCGTAAATAAGTGAGCAGCACAACCTTCACCTCACCGTTATCTCATTCTCAACTTATCAAAAAAAATGCTATTCACGACCCTCACGCTCCGAATGATACCGCTAAAAGGAGAAATGAGCTATATCTTCAAGGCACATGTCTCATGGTCGACATTTTTGAAATATGGTACACCATGAAGAAAAGACGTAGAAATCCAGTCAAAGTATAAAATTCAGCAGGACTTTAATACTGTGTTGTCATATTTCGTTTTAAAGGATTTGTTGTCATTTCAAAAGAAAAGTGTGAATCATCTTTTATGGAAATTAGAGCCTGAGCTACACTCCATATACATAATCTTCATTCAAGTCAATTGACCGCTTTTATCAATGTACATTGTCACAAAGCAGCATGATGTCCAGATAATGTTTAAAATAATCAAATAAAATCAAATTCATAAACAAGAAGACACCAGAAAATGCAATTAGACATAATATCTCTTCAAAAACTGTGTACTATATCGTCAAATTATGTAACTGTGTAGCCAGGAAATGTAGTTTTCTAGTCTTTTGCTGAAGTTATCAGCTGTTCATTGATTGAGGAATGTGCACAGAACTGTTCATCGCTATTACAGTACTTAATAGTACTATAGCAGATCTTTTTGTTTTAATTGTAGTCCAAAACCAATTGGTGCTATTCATAGTAATCTCATGTCTGACTGTAGAAGCTTGAGTCATTTCTCATTTCTTAACGGTTGTTACTTTAAGTTTAAAGTATAAAAGTGAAAGAATCGAGTGATGGAAGTTTTTTTGCATAAATGGTTTAATCATGTACTGGTTTAGGAAACCCAAGTAAGAACATCCACAGCCATTCATAGAATGTCTGTGTGGAAACTCCATAATACACTATATGAACAAATGTACTGGGCCACCTGACTTTTCCAGCCATACAGTATGTGGTTCTTCCCCAAAATGTTGGAGGCAATTATACCCAATGTCTTTGAATGCACTAGCCTTACATTTTCCATTCAGTTGAACTAGAAGATCCAAAACCTTTTCCAGAATGGCAATGCCTCAAATCTAGCTTCATGAAGATATGGTTTACATGGGTTGGACTAAAAGATCTTGAGTGGCCTGTTCTAGAGCTCTGACCTCAACCCTACTGAGCTACTAAGGGTTGATTTTCATTACATACACCCCAGATGTTATCACTCAATATCAGTACTCATTAGTTTTGTCCATGTAATGTATATATGAGCAAAAAGAGAAGCTGGATACAATATGCAAAAGTAACGTATTTATATATTTTGTATGTTCTAGTATTTTATTTAGCATTAGGTTTTCTGTAAACATGACATTCTTTTTTTTATTTTTATTTTTTATACTGCTATATTTCTGAACAATGAATCTATGTGTTCCATTCTGGTCTCTGGACCACCTGTTCCATCCTGACTCCCTGATAGAGTTCTCATCATTTGGAAACCATTCATAGACCGTCAAAATAAAAAAGAAACTGGAGATGGTACCACATGGAAACGGTGATTGTGGCTTTGGACTGCAATTAATACAAACAGTTCTACTTTAATAGCTTGATTACAATTTCTCCATCCCTAAACCTTACATGAAACTATAATCAATGGATATATACAGTAGTGTCACCCAGATAAGGATGGGTTTCTCTCCAGGTTTCTTTCTCATACTATGTCAGGGAGTTTTTCCCCTCACCACTGCTGCCTCTGGCTTGCTCATTAGGAATAATGTGATGGGGGATTATGACTTCAAAATGTATATTCTTATTCTATTCTATTATTCTATTGTTTTCTTATTCTATTGCCTTGTGACAATGTCCATTTTTAAGTGCCATACACACAAAACTAAATTGAATTAAACTTATAAACCTGGTTTGTACATCAGAACATAATATAAATTCGGAACCTTCGAAGGTTTATAACAGTCCGATAATGTATTGGAGCTGCTTTGTGCTTTAAGGTGATCAAAAGTAAACGTTTTTTTGAAATGGGATTTTCCAGCAGCGATGATACACACACATACACACACACACACACACACACACACACAATCATGTTCAAACATCCTTAAAGGATCCATTCCTCCTTTCTGTTGTCCATCCACTTGGGAGAAGCAAATCTTCTCAGACAGTGCAAATTCGATCTGGGAAGTGCACCTGATTGAATCAGTTTGGATTGGCTTCTATATTCACGTGCAATAGCAAAACCCAGCAGTGGAGCTAGTTTTCTATTTCAGTGAAGCGCAACAGCCCCATCTTCAGGCGATTACCCTTGACTGGACACGAGAAAGGAAGGCTTTTTCCAGCCGGGTGTTTTCATTATTCCAAGTGTATGGGCTCACAGCTGGAAGAGGCAGAAGCACTGGATTGTGAAATGTCTTTGCTAATATTTGATGAGAAGTTCAACGTATTTGGCCTAATGCCAATGCAGGAGATTTCAGCACATATCTCATTTTGGAGCAATTATTTGTTATGAAAGCTAACAGAAACAGAAAGATAGGTTACATACACCAATCAGGCATAACTTTATAGCCACCTGGCCACCGCAATTGGATCTACAGAAGCTCGTCTGTTGGATCGGACCACACGGACCAGCCTTCACGCCTCACATGCGTCACCGTGCCTTGGCTTTCAATTACCCTGTCGCCGCTTCAATGCTGTTTCTTCCTTGGAGAATTTTTACCACTGCAGACTGGGAACAGCACACAAGGATTGGAGATGCTCTGACCCAGTCGTCTAGCCGTCACCATTTGACCCTTGTTAAACTTATTTAAATCCTTATGCTTGCCCATTTTTCCTGCTTCTAACACATTAACTTTGAATACAAAAAGTTGCCGCCTAAAATCTTAATCTTAATTATTAAGATGGAATAGTAATAAATAAAATAAAGCAGGAGCTTTGAAAATATTGCATTACAATTTTTATGTTTTGTTTATAAAACATTTTAATGCATGCAAAATAAAATCTAAATAAATTGCAGGCATGTATTATATTAATAAAGATGTTTGTTTTGGTTTTTTTTTTGGAGAAAAGTTCATTTTTGGAGAGAAAAGGATGAAAATGCAGGTTGACTGAAGCCAATAATTTGATAAAAGGAGAAAAGTTTGAGTTGAAAGCAATCAAAATATATCCAGAATTAATCTGCCCCGGCCAGACGAGAGACTGATATGAGCTGGTAACAAGATTATACCACGTTACCCCTGGAGAGTCATAACATTTCATGGGTGCAGGTTAATAACTTTTTTCCAGAAGCATAACATTTACTAGAAAGTTCGTAATAAGCACAAACTGACACTGCGAAAGTATAGACAGGGGATAAAAAAATTTCAGGCCATTACTTTTCCTCACAGGAAAGCACCACTGCTCTGGGTTAATGCCAGCTGCTCAGTGTGATAGCAGCCACAACAAAACACCAAGATACAGTGCATACACATGAGCAGACACCGAGGCCACAGCAAGGTCAGTCCAAGAGCCACAGCTTGTTACCGTGTCTTTCTTTTTTTTTACTCTCTATCTGTAAAAAGAGTAGGCTGTTCTGGCTTCTTCCTCTTCAGCAAATGTGAGAAACAAATATCAGTCATATTCTCTGCTTATCATGGTGCTAAGCCAGTTTTTTTCTTTTTTTTACCTCCACTGATCTGGAACGGCGACTCGCAGTTTCACTGAAGACCGTCCATGAATGTAGACTGAGCCAAGTGGCTCTCAGACTGTACAGAGGTACGATGGTAGGTATGAGGAACAGAAATAAATGCCAGCTACGCTTCGCTGCTAGGGTCAGAAAAACAGGCAAGAACATAAATTGTGTTTCAGATGAAACATTCAGACATTTTTGAATAGCTTTTTACATTTACACCATTTAGCTGTAATCCAAATGACTGGATTTGTTATTCACGTTCTAAAAAATGGTTATTTTTATTTCTGCTAAATTCCCAACCTCTTATCACATACACTATATGGACACAAGTTTGTGGACACCTGACCATAATGTTTGCATTTGCTTTCTGAACATTCTATTTCACATCTAGTCTCAATTCGCTGTTATTATAACCTCCATTCTTCAGGGAATTTAGATTTTGGAGTGTGATTGGGAAAATTTGAGGAGTGTTATCAAAGGCAGGTACTGATATAGGTCGAGGTGAGGAAGCCTGGGGTCAGCATTCCAATTCATCCCAAAGCTGTTCAGTAGGGTTGAGGTCAGAGCTCTATAGCAGGCGCCAGATCTTCCACTCCATCCCATGTAAAGCATGTGTTCATGGAGCTGGGGTCGTACACAGGGGCTGGTACAGGTTTGAGCCTCCTAATATAAGTGAAGAGAAAATGTAATGTTACCGCATCCAAAGACATAAAATACAACGTGGGGTGAGAGTTAGGGGATGAACCACATATGGATGGAAAAGATGGATATCGCAATACTTATGTCTATTTGTATTTTAAACAAAAAAGTGGTGAGGTTTTGAAAAGGGCATGTGAACTATTACAAATGAAAACCAAAAACACTGAATATAAAAAAAAAAACAGAGTCAACAGAGAAGAAAAAATAATAAGAAAAACAGACAAGGCAAAAGACAGAAATACTCACAACAATAATGGAATGTATTGCTAACATTTATAGTAATAACAATAAAACCAGTTTCGGATGTGTGTAAATGTTCTATCGGAGTCCAGTCCTGCTTCTTGCTACAATTTAAAGATTACTTTGTGGAACTTATCCCTGATAGATTCAATAAAATGAGTTGTTTCCAGACAGAATCAAATTCAGTGTTTTTTGGTATTGACTAATTGATCATCAATTTTTTGCTAGTTAGTTAGTGAGATAGGTAGTTAGTTACATTTATTGTCCACTGAACGCATTACATGTACAGTTACAGTACAGTTACACGGTGAAGAAAAAACAACATTCTTCCAGGACCAAGGTGCTACAGAAGACAACATAGTTAAGTTTGTATTGTCTTGTAAGACTCTAAGACATAAACAGACCTAAACGCAAGACTACATAATGTGTATGTGTGCAATAAAGGGGAAAAAGAGTGCACAGTGAATTTTAGTGCAGCATTGAGCAGTGCAAAGAGTTAATGTCAAAGTCAAAAAAGTCAAGTGAACTTTGTCTGTCATTCATCCAGGCAGCATGGTGCGAAGCAGAGGCTCCGTTGTGCAGATGAACATATACAGTAATAGTCAGTGCATAATAGACAGTAGACAATACACATAGGTGACACAATACACCACACACACACAAAAAAAGCACGTACGTACACATACAAGGATAACACAGTAGACACAAAAAGACATAATATTGCAAATCATTACAGGTATTGATGCTTATTGCACAATACTTGTCCAAATGGTGGGGATTAGTGCACAAGGGGCAAGAATGTAAACTTTCTCTGATGAATATAACGTGCACAGAAAGTGCAAAGTTGCAAAGAAGTGTTTGTAGGCTTAAGTCCGATCTCGGCCTGCCAGGAGTGCATGGCAAGTAAGAGTGAGAAACTGAATAAAAAAAAAATAAATAAAAATTTTCGACAGCATCGATAACATTTATTCGTTTGTTTTCAGGAAAGTAGTTTATCTTGGTCAGAATCATGATGAAAATTACGTCTATCCTGAGGACACTGAATGCTAGTCATCACTGGCCAGCATGTGAACTTCAGGGCAATTAAGTGTTACGAATCAACTTACTGAAATAGAACCTGAGCTCAGGATAAATACAAAGACCATGTAGGTCTAAAGGCAATCACAGGCATTTAGGAGACAACCTTGTTATATTGCAGCCTAACTAACCTAACAATCCCTGTTAAAATATCTTGGATAACATTTGAATTTGTACATGTTTTTAAAATCTAATTAAAGATCTGGATTTAAGCAGACTCTATACGTCTGCACTTCTCAGACTTCCCTGACCTGCACAGGCTATTTAATTACAACTGGGAATATTTTGGGCACCTACTTCAACATGTTCAAGTCTGAGGGCCTGAGGGTGCAGATACACGGTACAGCTGAAGATTTTACTGTAAAAGACACTAGACCTTTGTGAAAATGTAATCTCTCAGAAGTGTGGGAGCAGAACAGCAGCAGTCGTATGTGTAATCCAAGACAGCAGAGGTCCAGTGGTTCATAAAGGTTAGCTGTACTGATTATGGAGCAGATATTTAGTGAAACAGAATGTCAGAAAGAAATAATGTTTTCTACACCAAATCACTTCACAAAACTTTTTTTTTTTCACAATAATGAACCTGAAATCTAAATCCTTTATTTTCTCAGACAGTCAAGTTGTATTAAGAGCACCAGTCAAAATCTATAGTAATGTGAGAGAGGAAGAGGTCAGGACTTCTGTGTCTAAGAGTTCAGAACCTCTACATAACTGTCAATCACTCCAGACTCAGATTAATCTGTCACTTTTATTATTGGGGAAAAAAATTGTGCACATCTGGCATGTTTTGGAGCGATAACACAAAGCGTCAGCATACCCACGATGTTAAAATGCTGAGCTCGTTCACAAAATGCGTAAAGGTTGGCAGGTCAGTAACTCAAGAGATGGAACGTACTATTTCCTCCAAATGTGAAGGTCAGGATTTTAACGAGCATCACTAAGATTGCAGTAAACCGTGTATGAGGCGACTCATACGCGAAGGACACCTCGCTAATCCTCGCCGACTCTGACTTCACTTCACTCGACTTCACTTCCTGCAAATCATTTTGTATATGTTTCTTATTAATATTCTGTTAAATGATAGTAAGTGAATAAAGTCAACAAACTTGTGTGTGTGTATATGTGTATATATATAAATCTCTCTCTCTCTCTCTCTCTCTCTCTCATATATTTAGTGTGTATATGTGAGTATGTATGTACAGTATGCACATATCTATATGTGTGTGTTTTTAATTTTATTCTGTAAATTTATTTTGGATTGTTTTACTGTGCATCGATGTTGCACTGTATTAAAGCATGCTCACAGGTGTGTGTATATAATATAATAATATTTTATATATATATATATATATATATATATATATATATATATATATATATGTATGTATATATATATATATATATTTCTTCTTCTTCTATCGGCTTCTTGCCGCAGCGGATCATCCACCTTAATACCCCCCTGTCCTCTACATCTGCCTTTTTCAACCCGACTACCTGCATGTCTTCCCTCACCACATCCATGAACCTCCTCCTTGGTCTTCCTCTTTTCCTCCTTCCTGGTGGCTCCATCCTCAGCATTCTCCTACTGATATACCCCATGTCCCTCCTCTGCACATGTCCAAACCATCTCAATCTCGCCTCCCTCACCTTGTCACCAAAATGTCCTACCGGTGCTGTCCCTCTAATAAACTCATTACTAATCCTGTCCATCGTCGTCCCTCCCAACGAAAACCTCAACATCTTCAGCTCTGCTTCCTCCAGCTCCACCTCCTGTCTTTTACTCAATGTCACTGTCTCTAAACCATACAACATCTCAGGTCTCACCACAGTCCTATAAACTTTTCATTTCACTCTCACAGATACTCTTCTATCACAAATCACTCCTGCTATCACTCTTCTCCACCCACTCCACCCTGCCTGCACTCTTTTCTTCACTTCTCTAACACACTCTCCGTTACTTTGCACTGTTGACCCCAGGTACCTGAACTCCTTCACCTTCTCCACCTCTTCTCGCTGCAGCTGTACCACTCCACTGCCCTCCCTCTCATTCACACACATGTACTCTGTCTTACTCCTACTGACTTTCATTCCCCTTCTCTCCAGCATGTACCTCCACCTCTCCAGGCTCTTCTCAACCTGCTCCCTACTCTCACCACAAATCACAATATCATCCGCAAACATCATAGTCCACAGAGACTCCTGTCTGACCTCGTCCGTCAACCTGTCCATCACCACTGCAAACAGGAAAGGGCTCAGGGCCGATCCTTGATGCAGTCCAACCTCCACCTTAATCCAGTCTGTCGTTCCTACTGCACACTTCACTGCTGTCACACTGTCCTTATACATGTCCTGCACCACCCTCACATACTCCTTCTGACCTTCTCTATATTTCTCCATCAACATTCTCAAAGCAAATAAGGCGTCTGTGGTGCTCTTCCTCAGCATAAAACCATACTGTTGCTCACAGATGGTCACCTCTTCTCTCAGCCTGGCTTCCACTACTCTTTCCCATAACTTCATGGTGTGACTGATCAACTTAATTCCCCTGTAGTTACTGCAGGTCTGCACATCTCCCTTATTCTTAAAGATCGGTACCAGCACACTCCTTCTCCATTCCTCAGGTATCCGCTCACCTTCCAAATTCTTGTTGAACAATCTGGTTAAAAACTCCACTGCCATCTCTCCTAAACATCTCCATGCTTCTACCGGTATGTCATCTGGTCCTACCGACTTTCCACTCTTCATCCTCTTAATCGCTGCTCTCACTTCCTCCTTACTAATCCTATTCACCTCCTACTTCACCATCTCCACGCTATCCAACCTTCTCTCTCTCTCTTATTTTCCTTGTTCATCAGCTGCTCAAAATACTCCCTCCATCTTTTCAGCACACTCTCCTCACTAGTCAACACATTTCCATTTCCATCCTTTTTTGCACATCCTTCCCAGCTCGGTCCCTCTGCCTGGCCAATCGGTACAAATCCTTTTCTCCGTCCTTAGTGTCCAACCTCTCATACAGCTCCTCATATGCCTTTTCCTTGGCTTTTGCCACATCCCTCTTCACCTGCTGCCGCATCTCCTTGTACTCCTGCCTACTTTTCTCATCACTCTGTCGATCCCAATTCTGTTTCGCCAACCTCTTTCTCCTTCTGCTCTCCTGCACTTCCTCATTCCACCACCACGTCTCTTTCTCTTCCTTTCTCTTTCCAAAAGTAACACCAAATACCTTATATATAAATATATATATATATACTGTATAAAAATGTAGAATTTGTATGTATATTTTTTTTACACAGTTTCACAGTCCATGTTCCAATTCATCTCAAAGGTGTTCAGTATGGTTGTCAGAGCTCTACAGCAGGCCTATCAAGATCTTCCACCTCAACCCATGTAAACCACATCTAAAGACATTCTATACATCCATATAATTGTGTACCTCCAACTTTAGTGTAAAGTTTGGGGAAGAACCACATATGGCTGGAAAAGTTTGATGCTTTTTTGAATTGTCACAGTTCTGTACATGGCTGTTACCATTCCTTAAAAACCATTGATGAAATCTTATCGTTCTGAGAATGGACATTAAGAATAAAGTCAAGTCATGCCTCCATCAGTGAGCACTCTCTTCTGAATGACAGCTTACAAACACTTAACAGCATTTTTAAAAGCATATATCTGCCTTTCTCCACTTAAACCTCATGTGGGACAGGAGACTGAAGGACCACTTACTGGAAGATGAATCTCATGATCCGTAGTACCCAATAATCACTAGATTCATCCTTAGAGAAATACACTTGCTATCAATTGCTATACAAATGCTGATGGACTGTAATGTGGTGATACCCTATATGGATTAAAGTGTGGACACACAACTGTATGATTGGTTTGTGTTTTTTGAACATTCCATTCCATATTTGGTCCCTATTAGCTGCCATAATAACCTCTAATCTTCTGGGAAGATGTTCCACTAGATTTTGAAGTGTGCTTGTGGAGATTTGTGCTCATTCAGACACAAGGGTCTTAGTAAAGTCAGGTACTGATGTAAGGTGACGATGCCTGAGGCGCAGTCAGTGTTCACATTCATCGCAAAAGTGTTCGGTAGGGTTGAGATCAGAGTTCTGTAGCAGGCCACTCAAGATCTTCCAATCCAAGGCCAAGTAAACCATGTTTTTCAATAGAGATAGTTCACAGTGCACAGGCGCATTGCGATGCTGGAACAGGTTTGGATCTCCTAGGTTAGTTTCCGTAAGGCGAAAAAACATCTAGCGTGCCTACATCTTTGTGGTATCGGTTTGGAGAAGAACCACATATGGTTGGAAAAATCAGATCCAGTCCTTATACTTTGATCAGTGTATGTGGATATGTTTATATTTAAGAAACAAAGTCCTACAACTGAAGGAGGTACTGCAATTAAAAGAAGTCTAGGTGTCCATATTATGGGAAGGCATCTTGAAATTAACTATACAATTAAAGCAGATAACTATATCTGTATATACAGTAGATGATGCATTAAACCTGGTGCAAGTCAAGCTGAACTTTTCACATTCACATCACTGGCAGATATCGTCCCCAAGGTGAGAATTGTTACTCAGCCTCAGAGGATTCTTTGTGATCTGAAATGTCGGCGTGTCCCATTTGTGCGGTTCACACGCTGCAAACTGCAATCAGACATGAAAAATCTCTGTCTCGATTTTCCCCGAGGGAGCCTTTTACAAACCAATGATGACGGATTTGCCTGAAAAATCCAAACACGAAACAACCATTTCACTCCAGATAACTTATTTTCCCTTCACAAAAAAGCCACTGTTTGCATTTATTTTTGGGGGGGGAAATGATATGATGCAATGATTCTCATGCGACGAAGAATTCTAATTTATACATTTGAAACTGTTGAGCTCCATGTTTTCTATATATCGTTCTATTACTTTGTGCTAGAATAGAACATGGGGGATTTTATTTCTATTCCTCAGGGTCTGTGGGATGTTCAGATTAAATGATTTATTGTTTTACTGCGAGTTTAATAAAGATTTCCGGTTCCACTTAAAGACATTAGAGCCTTTACTGGTGCCAACTGTTTTTTAGTTTACTGAGTTTGATGAAGATTAGATGAAGTAGGAGATCTGGCACTCATGAACCCAGGTATGCAATAATGTTTATAACTGCTTTATATTTACTGTATATTTTTCTTTGAGTGAATTATGAGGAGATTATCCATACAACTAAGAATCAGAAATGTTTAAAGGCTTTACTCAGAGATATAAAATGAACTTTCTGGCAGTTCTCAACAATGATTGAAATCCAGAGATTTCATACATCTGAATAAATTGGCCTAAAAAGGTATCAGCTCCTCTTTTTATAGACTGGATCAGGTTTTGTTCTACAAATCTATCTCTTTCTGTGATGTGCAGCAGTCCCTGATGATTAAATACACTCCCACAACATTACAGCTACCACCACCATGCTTCACTGTAAATTGCTTGTCTTTTCACCAAACAGGCATTGCGCCAAGATTTACTTTGGTTTCTTCATGCAATAGAATCTTTTCATGGGGTGGAATGACTTCTACATGACTTGCTGTAGAGCTGAGCTGTGGATCGCAATATTTACATTATCACTATTGATATGTTTACTGTTTGTATTTACTATTCAGACAAAATTTTGCATAACCTACAGTATAATTTGTATTTGTTTATGACCAGTCATAGTGATGGTAACACTTTTTGTCTAGTGAAATAAACATAAATTAATGCAAGTTAGCAGCACTATTTCTAGGCATAGGTAAACTAGGCCTGGGGGGGCTGCCAGTGAACCCCCACTTTTTCACTTAAAAACAGGCAATTTTGCATAGTTTATTTTTAAATGTGTTTTACCTTTTTTATGAAAGGCTGTGAATATTATACTGTATATGGTGTGGGAGAGGAGCATTGTGGTGGGAGAGCAGGGCCATTGGCAGGGTGACATAGGAATCTTGCTTATGGTGCCAAAAAGGTTAGAAAAGGCCCTACAAGTTAGCAAAGGTGTAGTGGATTCTGTGAAGCCAGATTTATTTAATTCCTTTCCAGGTGTGTGTTACACAGGTGTGTATTACTGCCAACTGCACCTTAAAATATTTTTTTTTGTGATTAGTCATATGGTCATGGTGAACTGACAGTGAACATATAATGTACTGTAAATGGGAAAATGGTGCTGTTAGATGCATTTCTTTAAAACAGATACAACTACTACATCATAGGGGAGCTGAACACTATTCGAGGAGATCACTAACTACCAGTATTCTGTATATATGAGCTCACCATTGCTTGGATGGTTAAATAGCCGGAGGAAAAGTAATATCATCCTTCCTACCACTCTTCAAGACTACTTTTGGATACCATGAAATGAGTCAGCATCGGATTTTACTGAGCTTTAATTAGGCGACAGTTCTGCTGACTACTAAGTGAGCAAGAAATCAAGGAAAAAAGCCAAAATTGTGACATATTATTTGTTAAGTATCATGTAGATTTTAATCAATCTAATTATTGGAATTAAGTTATTAGAATATAAAAAAAGTTGGCATCCTGCATGAAATGTAAACAAAGAAAATGCAGTAAATGTAGCTCTTTTTCTGTACAATTTATCTGCAAAAAAAGTTTTATAAATATAATAGTAGGTCGTGGGAACAATCCTACATGTAAAGCAGGAGTACCTGGTAGCTCTTTCACAGCATAGTACCGGTGGTAGGGGACCTCCGATTTAAAGGCTGACAATTTTAAAGGAATTAAAAAGACGTCTTCAGAATTTGAAATATAATAGCAATATTATACCTGCCCAAGGTTAACAGGTTTTACGACAAACTTGTATTACTTATTCAAAAGTTGCTTGGAGGATCGAAAAAGAGATTGGAAAGGGAAAGGTAATATTCATAGTTGGGTAAAGATTTTATTACGAGATATGCATAGCATGTTCATAAAGGAAAACCATTTGTATACTTGTTAATGTATACACTATTTAACAGAATTTGTGCTAAGGGTGCACAAACTATTGCAAATTCATATTATAAACTAGTGCATATTATATTATATTATATTACATTTTATTATATTATATTATATTATATTAATTATATTATAATATAATATAATATAATATAATATAATATAATATAATATAATATAACATAATATAATATAATATAATATAATGTAATATAATATAATAAAATGTAATATTATTTACAAAGTTTGTGGTTGTAGATGTTCCCTTAACCATTTGAATGAAAAGCCGTAGTGTATCTGTGGTGCCAATTTCTTTAGAAATAGTCAAAATCAAATCAAATCAAATGTTATTTTATTTGTCACATACACATACATACAGAGTACGGCATGCAGTGAAATGCTTTATTATATTAAATGCTTAAAAGTCCAGTTGCACTTGCGTGTACTTTGTAATGCTCCACGCTGGAGCGATTTTACACATACAGCATGAGCTCTTTGGTGAAATTTGCACTCTTCATTAACAGACTGCACACACCATGAAAAAGCCACTAGATGGTAGACTCTCCTCAGTGTTTACTTCTCAACAGCTGCTTCAGGACCATCATTTCTAAAAGCCTGTCATCAGGAGCACTGAACTTTGTGTTTGTGTGGTCCTTCTGAGTCCGTATGCTAATTACAATTTGTAATTAAAACCAAGCTTTATAGCAAAGATGAAGCTCTTTCTAATAATAAGAGGAAAAAAGATTGTGTTATTATTTCTTATATAGCCATGATTTGTAGGTATCATTCACTTTGTGTGATCAAGCTGGATGTTTTTGTGACCCTCAATATGAACCAGATAGACTCTCTGTGTGTGTGTGTGTGTGTGTGTGTGTATATATATATATATAAAATGGACTAACATGACATGATATTTGGGCATAACAAATAAAGCTGATATTTACAAACTAATGCGCTCTGTTCAAACAGTAATTAGCATTCAATCATAATTAAAAATCCACCCCTCAGAATTTCTTTTCATGATCTTTATCAAGCAAAATGCATCATGGGACATCTGTGTAGTGTAGTTCCCAGTATTTCCCCGTTCCGTCTTAACAGGCCACGTAATGTCACTTATCGAGGGCCCTATTGATCCCGGGCCTGTTTGAGCTATAAATATGTACAGGCAGCGGTGCATGGGAGGGAGGGAGGGAGGGAGGGGACAAGGAGAGATAGAGGATTCACTCCTTTCTGACTTCTCCTCGCGTGTCCCTCTCTCTTTCCCCCGCTGTGGCTATTTCCGCAGGCGATCTATACACTCCGCAGCACTCTGCCTGGGGTTCGGTTTCTATGCAGCTGATCAATGGAGTGCTGAAGAGGCCGGGCTGCAATGCAGCAGTGGGGCTAACAGTGGGGATTATGGAGGAGAAAGATGGAACATGGATGAAAAACGGGCACAAAAAAAAAAAAAAAAAAAAAAAAAAAAAAAAAAAAAAAAAAAAAAAAGGTCCAAAGGTTGAACTTGTCTCATGATAAATTAAAATTGAAAATTGACCATTGAGAATGGAAATAAAGACCCAAATTACATAATAAAAACCACATTATTTTTGTTGTTCGCAACTGACCTTAACCAAGCATTAAATTATTTATACATATATATGTCTGTGTTCTACCAGGGATCCCCAAACTTTTTTCTGTGAGCACCACATCGTTTACCTTTCTTTAGAGGGGTGCATGGTCCGTCTGTAACACATGGGCCGAAGTGACTACCAGTATTATTGCTCTTGCAAGCTTGCACAAATTTCTTTGCATTGAACAAAAAAATGATCTCTTGTCCACTTTCGGTTAAATGCCCTGCATTCTGAATCAACTTTTCTCTTTTTCCCAACTGTTTGGCCATTAGTTGTATTATAATTTTCTCGCTGGCTTACGTGCAGTAGCACCTGCTCGATCTTGATGGAACGTTATATGTTGAATGTACAATGCTTTTGGTTTGTGGGTGAATCTAACAAATAATTAGATTGTTAATATTGAGGAAATTTGTGTTTGAAATCATCCAATACATATATGATATGAGTAGAATTTCATTTTAAATACATGGCTCTGGCATTGTTCAGAGAGTCATTCCAAATCTGGGGCAGGCTGTAGTTTGGGGACCCCTTTATGGTGGGTTTTCTTTTTAATGCTAGCAAGAATGCTAGACAATTAGCTCGAATCTGTGATGAGAATGAGTTCCATTTTGCGTCTGGTTTATCTCAAGGTTTCCTCCTCAGGGAGTTCTTACTGCCACTGTCTCTCACTGGTTCACTACCGAGACTCATTTATGATGGTGAAGTTTATATTTGCAAACTCCTTTGCAACAGGGTCACGGGCAGCCAAGGCACATTAATGCACGTGGGGAGTGAAGGGTGGTCCGATCTAACAGATGAGCAACTGTAGCGCAAATTGCTGAAGAAGTTAATGTCATCAATGCTCGATAGGCAGCAAAAGACAACACGATATTAGGCAGGTGGTCATAATGTTATGCCTGATCGGTGTACAACGGTAGCTACTAAATAATATATCGTTGTCACTGGATGATAATGGAATAGCAATTAATAACCTTTGGATATTTGGAATGATAGATTTCAATAATTTGGCTAATTTACAGCCTGTAAAGAATCAGAAGTGTTGGTCAGGCAAAAAAAAAAAAAAACCTGACCAAAATCCTATCATGACCATGCAAATGGTATTCAGAGAGCAGGAAACTATTTTTCAGCACATTCTATGATGAAGATGATGTAGAGTATCGAAAACGATCATAACACATACATTGAAAACATAATAATCCGTCCTTCTGTCAATATCTGTCCTACAAATATCCATCCCTTTCTGTTTAATTCATGTATGTGTGTGTAATATTGTATTATATTCAATTATTCTTAACATTATTTTCTTACTTTATAGTAAGACATATACTTTTATACTATTTGTTTTTATGTTAGTCTATTATTTTTTTTTTTTTTAAATATTGAATTTCTATTTTTCATGGTCGTGGAAAGCATTTCACTACATGTACTCTGTATGAATGTGACAAATAAATTTTGAATGAAATATTTTAAGTGGCTTTAATCATTCCTATTAAACCCAATACAAATGTACCACTGCTCTCATGAACTAGAGCTCTTTAAGAGAGGCTGGAGAAGCAGTTAGATTTCCTTCATTTGAGACACATCTGTGGTGTGAATAATTCTGTCACTATACCAGGCCAGACTGGAGGAGCAACTCTTCCAGAGATTCTTGAAAGCGCTGCCAAGTTGCATGCCATACATACAAAATCAGAAAAGAAGGATTTCTGGAAAGTACAGCACGAGGCGGCAAAAAAAAAAAAAAAAAAAAAAAGAGTTGAAAAGGTACTCTGTGGCCTGCTGTGCAAAGATACACACGATGACTAATTCATAGCAGCTACTCGCTAACCATTGCATCGGGGAGTAGATGATGGTATCAGTGCTTCTTTAAATCCTTCAGTGTTAATATGTCCATCAGGGATGCTGTCAGGCATGTAATTTTATATTCATTGCTCAGAAACGGTGCAGTTAAGATCATCAGGATTTCACGAACTACATTCCAGCAATCCTCTTCAGCCGTCTAAATCCATGAGACGAGCGTTTCCTCCAGGCGTTCCTTTCCTCCATCTTAGTGGTTCATCTTTCACAACACAACCCGGCAAAGATTTAAAAGCAACCACAATAGGCGATCTGTTTGGATAAATAATTTAATGCTGTTACACCATCAGTATATATATATATATATATATATATGTGTGTGTACTCTCACTCACTCAGTTACAGGGGAACAAAAATGCCCAAAGTCCATCTTCTACCCCATTTTTTGTTCAGCACAGCAAAAAAAACAACAGTCCATTAAATATTGCTTATTAACCTAAAACCCCTTGGCTGACTGAAACTGAAGCCTGAGAGCAGAAACATTGTTTTTTTTATTTTTTTTTTTATACTGTTGAATTATATTTGGAAACACGCAATAGTTGTGTCTGCGCGCTCTTGCACACTTTAAGTAGGAGTTAGATACAGGGAGTTCCCAAAAGCATGCACCCTTGCTAGGTTTAAAACAATATAGTAAGAAATAATTCAACAGTCCAAATAGGAATAGCAGTTGTCAAAATATGTATGAATATGTACTAGGTTTGGGATGAAATGTCAGACACTGTAGCATATTTTAACAACCAACCAATGAAGAATCCCAAAAACAAGTGCATCGTATGTTTCTTTCACGCCACGATCTACTAGGAGGTGCGAAATGGTTGTCAGGTCCAGTGAGCAGACTCAGAGCAAAATGTAGTCGACTTGAAGAGCTCAAACAGGACAAGGAAAATGCTACATCTTTTGGAGACAGTCGGATCGTAATTAATAAGTCGCATGCCATTTATTCTATATGTAAGTTGGCTCTACCTGTACTATACAGAATCCCAGAAGTTTCGCATTAGACTTCCTGGAATGCCTTTATACTTTCCCCATAGATATAAACATAATTATTACCAAAATGTCACTTTTTAAAGGGAAATACTGTATATTAATGGGATTATTTTTACTCGTCACTTTATTCAATGTCAAATAAGGAGTAATCATTATATACACATGCACATGCAAGTCTATTTGAATGACATGATAGATTTGGGTGGGGCTAAAATTCCCAAATATACTTCAGTAATTATTATATAACTCCAACCCCAAGGGCATCCAGCGTAAAAACTTGTGCCAAATCAAACATGCGGATGGTCCGCAGTGGAGGGGTCGCCACATGTCTCCCCATGGGAGAAGCAGAAAGAAAGTTTAATTATTATATAACTCCACCTGGCTATAAAAAAAAAACTAGTCCAATCCATATACAAAAGTATAGGGACACCTGACTTTTCCAACCATTTGCTTTTCTCCTCAAAAAAAATGTTACCACATGGTTGGAGGCACACAATTATATATAATGTCTTTGGGCGCAGTAGAATTACAATGTTCCTGCACTTGATCTAGGAGACCCAAACTTGATCCAAAGCCATCTCCATAAATATATAAATGTACATGGTTTGAAGTGGATCTTGAGGTGTTTGCTGAAAAGCTCTGGCCTAAGCCCTATTGAACACTTTTGGGATGAATTGGCACCCTGACTGCTTTTTGTAAGTCTCAATTGGTCAGTGACAATATTATCTCTGTAATATCGCATCAGAGAAACAAACAGGAGCTCTACATTCAGCCCAGTTTATAGCAAATAGTATATTAGAGGGTAATGCTAATTCAAAATTCTCTGCTATTTATAGACTACAAATAGTTACACGAAACATATCACGCTAAAAAGCTTGTTTGGTAGTTAACTTTGGTAGCTACGTGGTCAGTGTCCAAATTAAGAGAAGCCATTTGGGAAAGAAATCATGTTTCGTTCACATAATTAGGAACTTGTCTTGTTCGTCAGATAGCTAAGGTTAATTAAGCTATAAACGTGCAAGAACCTGTTTAGAAGGCTTGAAGGGGCGTCACTGGAGAATCTGCTGCTTTTTGACATTAAGCACAGCAAACTTTTACAGGATCAGCCATGTTCACTTACGACTAATAGTTTAAAGCTGTGATGCTGCACACGTCTTGTACCTTTGTAACGTGATCTTTCTCAGATGTATTCTGTAAAAGCTTGTGAACGTTTTCCGTCAGAAATACTGGAGTACTGAAGCGCAAGTACGGCATGTAGAAGTACGACATGCAGAGCACAACGTGACCTAAAAGATTCTGAAGCTCATAGATTTCTTTTGCACAGATAAGTGCAAAAAAAAGGTATTAGAGACACTGTTTGTCTGAGGGTGAGTCTGTCAGCTAGCTCAGTCTCCGTAGTTAGCCGTGATTTGAGATGGATGGATACGATCCGATTTCAAACTTGATTTGTCGTTCGGCATTGAGGAACATTTGGAAAGTGACGATCACCTTTCTTTTTTTTACATACATATCTACATAAACAAGAAATATATATTTATGTACTTGGAGTAAATGTTTTTTTTAGTCTCTATTAAAGGTATCAATGGGTAGCTAATGTGTTGTATTCCTTACACACACATTTGTATACATACCTGTGTGCACAAATGCGAACTGATGCTTACGTGATCAACCTCTAAATCAAAGCAGAAAAGCAATCGGATTAGGAAAAAGTGGGGATTTTCAGGATATTACATTAGTCAGGACATCATTTTCAATGGAAAAAAAAACAAAACAAACACCACACCTGCTCAAAGGTCATAGAGAAAGAGCAGTGCATGGAGAATGGGATAAAGGCTGACATTTAGCTTATGACAAACAGGTGTGAAAGAACAGACAGCAGAAGGGTTCTACCAGGGGTCGAATGTAATCAGACACTGCAAAAGGACAGGCTGCAGGTGAGAAAACTTTCCTGAATTACCTGAATTATTTTAAGTGTCCTCACAAACCTGGAGGGTGCAACTTCCTGTATATACGTGTGTAATTTTATATATATATATATATATACATACACACCTGAAAGTACAGGTCTGTCTATGAAGCCTAGCCAATCGAAGGAATTGCCAGATGTTTGTTTGTTTTTTTGTTTGTTTGTATTTTGCATGTGTACTTACTGTGGATATTGAACACATTTCCATGTACTGAGAAAAAAACCAAAACTCCAGGACTGAATATTTTTCATAATGGAAGTCAAAGGACAGATGTTGTCTATTGAATTGAATTGAATTGAATTAATTTATGCTCTAAATCTCTATAAGAGATTTATTTCGAAATTTGAATGAGGTCCTCAAACTGTAAAACATTTCAAATAAGTGTTAAATAAAACTACTTAAATTATTTAATACAAATCTCATTTTTTTTAAACATCCCACGCTCACATCCTGAAATCATAGGAGCATTTAATGGTACATTTCGAATTTGTGTTCTATATTTGCATATTTATGATTTATTCCTAATTCAGCAACTTCATTGTTATAATTGAACACAAACTCTTTTCTCAGTACGTAAAAATGTGCAGAAATCGTAATCTTACATATGCTATAGTTACAGTGGAAAAAGAAAAACATCGGAGTATTCCTTTAATGCTTTATAAAGTGTTAATAAAGTTGTTATGAACTGGTTAAATCAAGCAATCTGTAATGGAGACTGGTGGAAACAAATGCCACGTCAAATATATCTGTCAGTTTTTCTGATATAAAAAGTGATCAAGCTCAGAGAGGGATCGTGTGACGGACGCTGGCGAGCACCTGCATTTATCCTGATCGGTATCTATGGCCTACAGACGCAGATGTAATGCGGTTGCCAGTGGTGACCGGAGGGGGAAGCAGGATGAAGGAGATTATAAAATGTCTCTTGCCGCTCGACCCTCTGTCAGCCGTTCATGCTTTATGATTTCAAGCCAGACCTCTACCAGCTGGCACGAGCTGAAACAGTGCCATGGCGAGAGCACCGTGTCTTAAAGTCACAGTTCAGTGTTAGCAAGTGATATGCTGCATGTGTGTGTGTATTTGTGTGTGTGTGTGTGTGTGTGTGTGTGTCTGTGTGTGTGTGTGTGTGTGTGTGTGTGTACTGCTCTATATCCAGCATGTACATAAGATTGTGAGAGGTACGGGATGCTGATTTTCAGTGCATGCGTGGACGTGTGTGTGTGTGTGTGTGTGTGTGTGTGTGTGTGTGTGTGTGTGTG
>JAAIIK010000053.1:6250332-6270618 GCA_014706435.1 Silurus glanis
GTGTGTGTGTGTGTGTGTGTGTGTGTGTGTGTGTGTGTGTGTGTGTGCATCTAAAGGGCATGCTAAGAGCCAGCAGGTTTGTTGTAATCTTCCACTCCAGTGATCGTGGCCTTGCAGAAAAAACAGTCCTTATTATTCATCAGATGTTGATTGATGCAAGCTCTGAAATGAAAAACAAAGAGAGCGAGTGAGAGAGAGAGAGAGAGAGAGAGAGAGAGAGAGAGAGAGAGAGTGCAAGCAGGTTATCAGCGACCTCCAGTCGTTATATCCAAGTTTGCTGAGTCATGCCCTGGCAGGTTCACCCAACACACACACACACACACACACACACACCTTACTGATAATGACAGTGTTCTCCAGTCACTACCATACAAATATAATAAAAATGAAGAAATGCCGTCATGGTTTAATCCGTGTTGACACTTTTGCTGCCTCAGCTATTTGATTAAATGTGGATATTAAAAATAGGCAGTACATTAAAGCTATGTGCCTCTGGAAAGAACATAATGATGTTAAATAAGATATCGGTTAATGTAATAACGCAAGGGTTTGTTTGTTCCAGCAACCTTATTGTAGGTCAGCAGATTCGAGATAAATATTCAAGACAACCGCCGTGCAAGGAATTTCAACATAAACTGGCAGATACATTTAGTGTAATATTAGAAGAGTAATGTTAAAGGTGTCTAAATCCAAAGCAAATTTTGAGGCACATTTGTATAAGACGTCTCTGGATGCTATAGCAGTAAATTTTCCTTTTACTTAAACCAGGAGACCGAAACGTGTTACAGAATAACAATACCCCTGTGCACAAAGCCAGTTCCAAGAAGATATGGTTTGGAGTGAAGAATTTTGGGTGCCTGCTCTATATATATATATATATGACATGCATGTATAACATATTGAATGTATATACAAAGTTGATGTGTTAGAAGCAGGAAAAATGGGCAAGTGTAAGGATTTGAGTGAGTTTGACAAATTGTGACGTCTAGACAACTGAGTCAGAGCATGCAGCTCTTGTGGGATGTTCCTGGTCTGCAGTGGTCAGTGTCTATCAAAAGTGCTCCATATATATACACACTATATTGCCAAAGGTATTGGGTCACCTGGTCATAAGTATGGTATGTGATTTTTAAACATTGCATTCCACAATTAGTCCAAATTTGCTCTTATAATTCCCTCCATTTTTCTGGGAAGATATTCCACATCAGCCACAAGGATATTACAAAAGGCAGGTACTGATGTAGGTGAGGAGACCTGGGGTGCAGTCAGCGTTTCGATTCATCCCAAAGGTGTTCAGTAGGGATGAGATCAGAGCTCTATAGCAGGCTACTCAAGATCTTTCTCTCCAAACATGTAAACCCTATCTTCAAGGAGCTTCAAGGGGCATTGCCATGCTGGAACAGGTTTTGGGTTTCTAAGTTTAAGTGAATGCAAAATTTTATTAAAGCGCATCTAAAGGTGTCCTGTACAATTGAGTGCCTCCAGCTTTGTGGTAACAGTTTGGAAAAGAACCACATATAGCAGGAAAGTTCAGGTGACCCAATACTTTTGGCATATATATATATATATACATACACACTGTATACTGTATATGTATAGAATGTATAGTTTTTTACACAGACCTGCTCTTGAGTAAAACATTATATAGACAAAAGTTTGTGGTCACCTGACCATAAGATCATATGTGCATTTTGAACATCACGTTCCACATTTAGTTCCACACTTCCAGGAAGATTTTGAAATGTGCTTGTGGAGATTGTGCTCATTCAGCCACAAGGACGTTAGTGAAGTCAGGTAGTGATGTTGGTTGAGGAGGCCTGCTTTTGACCACTTATGATAAAGAAGGAACATCTGTTAAACTGTGTGAAATCATACTGCTAACTAAGCAGAAATTATGCTGAACTGTTTGCACATTTTTATCTGAAATGTTAAATATGATTAAAAAAAAAAACCTGCCGTAAGCAGACTGATTGAAATACGGTGCTGGCGTGCACACTGACTCTCAGGCCGTATAAATCCAGTTCCTAGAAGCGGTCAGTCTCTTAAGTAGTGAGCCACGGCAAAAGATCCATTCAGTTACTTAGTTTTAATTATGTTAATCTTTTAAATGGATCCCGATAAGCCTTCGATCAATTAGAGAGAGTGAGGAGTGGTCCGGGTGGGTAAATAAATTAATAAATAAATAAACAAACAAATAAATAAATATTGATGTTAGGAGTGGGTGGTAACTCACTTGCAGGATTTATGGGAGCAGGGCTTGAAGATGGCTGATATGGAGTGTGCGTAGCAAATAGGACACAAGTCGTCTTCGCTGGTGGGCTACGGAGAGATGAAAAAAGGGACTTAAATCCCATGCAAACTTTTTAAACACAATGCACAAAGTGTATTTGAATCAAAAATGCTAATATTGCTAGCAATAAAAGTTAGCCTGGACCTCTTAATTTTATGCAAATAAGATCAAGCTAACGGATCTCGTCTATATTTTATTTACTGTTGACTGATTTAGCATTCCTGGTCGAGGACTGCTTTAAGCTTATAAAGCAGAACAGAACATAAGGTGGAACATGTTTAAACACCTTGTCCCAGCACCTTAGAAAAGCACAGTGATCCACAATAACACAATGGTCAGATCAATATCTAACATTATAATGTTCTGGAGTGATTATAATCTTTAAATTTTAATCGATCCCCACCATTAACACTACAACCATTCAGTGTCACATACAGTGACCTCCATTAATACTTGCTAAATACAAGCAAAGAAAACTGTGAAAAAAAATAAACAAAAGAGTCTTCATTTACTTTTTGTTAAATAAATTCACAAAAAATATAATGGACATCAAACAATTACAAAAACATCCAAAAATCTTTGGTACATCTGGGTAACTAAAAACAGGAACATATTCAAACATGACTTATAAATACAACAACCGGGCATAACATTATGAGCGGTCAAGTGACTCACACTGATTATCTCTTCATCATGGCACCTGTTAGTGAGTGGGATTTATTATTAGGCAGCAAATAAACATTTTGTCCTCAAAATTGATGTGTTAGAAGCAAGAAAAATGGGCATGCGTAAGGATTCGAGCGAGTTTGACAAGGACCAAATTGTGACGGCAAAGACGACTGGGTCAGAGCATCTCCAAAACTGCAGCTCTTGTGGGATGTTCTGGTCTGCAGTGGTTAGTATTTATCAAAAGTAGTCCAAGGAAGGAACAGTGGTGAACCGGCGACAGGGTCCGGTGCTGCAAAGGCGTGTTGATGCACGTGGCCCATTGTAGCTTGGATTGAAGTAATTGCAGCTCAAATTGCTGAAGAAGTTAATGCCGTTAATGCTCCACAGGTCACGACTGTTTTGGCAGCAAAAGGGGGTCAGCAAATATAACACAATATAAGGCAGGTGGCCATTCTGTTAGGCCTGTACCAAGAAATGGGGTCTAAAAGGCTCGGAAATTATAACTCAGCATCACCTAATTTACCACAAGTTGTTTGGAAGGGTTTCAAGAAAGAAAAATCCTGTAGTCATGTCCAAAAACAAATGCAAGCGATTTGTTTGCCAGAAACTACTGGAACTTCGAATGGGAACAGATTCTGTGTAGTCAAAGCTTTCTGGTAATAAACACCCAAGGTGGGTTTGGCACACACTGAGAGGTAGCCACATGAAAAAGTATGCTTTAATGTGGTGGCTCTTTTATGGTTTTAGGGCTGTTTTTCCTGCCAAAGAATTTTGACGTTTAATTAGAACACATGGCGTCAAAGAATCTATCAGATATCAACAGATATCAAATGAACACCTGAATGCCTCTATAAAGCTTAAAATGGGCCATGGTTGGATCTTACGGTGATCCAAACCACCAAAAAATATAAAACACTCTGGGACATGCTGTTATCAGGGGGAAATGGGGTGGAGTTTGTGTGGACAGACACATTAGTGTATGTTTTATTTCTTTATACCACAGATATTTATTAATGGATATTAAAGAATGACCAACATTTGGGAACATCTGTTTCTTTGTGTTGCATCATAACAGCATTACTTCTGCAAGCCACTGACACTGGAGACTAAAGACATCAAGAAAACACCATCCCACAGAAAATGTCAAATAGATCAACCACCTTCTACAGATGGCAAGATGAACAGATTTGATCGGTGCGTCGGTATAAAAGTTAATGATGTGATGCATCGATTTAAAAAGTTGTTTCATTTTTAAAATATTTGCTTTTACAAAAAGTATTTCTTCATATATAATTAGAAGTAGATGCCCTCTACTTTTATTATTTAGGAAGTGACGAATAATTGGTGACCAATACTTTTTTATATAGATTGATTTTTTTCCTTGATAAACTGTCGCTCAATCTGCTGCTACGTAAAAAATTACGTATCACAATACGACCGAAGACCGAGGCGTGTCCCGAGAGTCACGTAGAATATAGATTAACATGGCAGAGGTAGATCTGCATCTTCCTGGAGACAGAACAGGAAAAGCACAGCCGGTTTGTTTTAATCTTTTAACTTTTTTTTGCACTACAAAGGCCTGTTTGTGAAAGGGTTATGCGTTAGATGTCAGAAGGAACTTAAGTACATTTGCTGTCTGTCTGATCCAAAGAAATAAAAGTGAACTACCTGTACCATATTGACTTGCATAGCATCATATTTTTTCCACTGCATCGTTTTGTATTGAATCGCTTTTTTGTTGAATCGAATTTAAATCGAATCACACTGCATCGTAATAGTGGCGAATCGTATCACATTGGCTTTAGCTATAAAGATGCACATACTACAGTTTTCCTACAGTTTAATCTGTTGATTTAAATTGTGTTCCATACTGTATAAGCACATAAGCTGTTACTCCGGGAACATATCAGCACATTAATATACACATTCATTGCTGAAATGTACACTTACAGCTTAGAGCTGACCTGCTTAACAGAATAAGGTTTATCAATCTTGACATGAAAACAGATTAAATGTGTTATAGAAGTTATTAATAGCTATTCTGTAAGATTGAGGATAGAAGAAGGACAAAGGACAAAAAAAAAAGTTCTCATCCAAAATCTCATCAAATCAAAGGATCTTCAGCAAACCAACCAGGTTCTATTTTCAGTTTATTTTGACTGCTGGGTGAAAATGTGAAATATTTGGAAATACGAGTAGTGTATTGGTGTAGAGGAGGACTGAGGGTCAGAACAGCTCGTGTCGCCTCAAGCAGGTAAAGAATCTCTGATTCTCGGAGGAGATCTGAAGCCTACAGTACATTGCATCAAGGTGGAGTGGGATGCTCACTGCAGCTGGTGTGCTTTTTCTTTAGAGTTTGTTATATAATGCCAGACTGATGTAGAACTGTGATATTGTAAAACAACTCCTGGTACCTGGTACACTTGATCAACTACACATATGTATCTGTATATGGATGTGTGTGTGTGTGTGTGTGTGTGTGTGTGTGTGTGTATATATATATATATATATATATATATATATATATATATATATATATACACAATTAAAGCTGTGGTTTGAAACATAGTTCAAGAACTACAGTATAATAATGATACAATTTCTGAGGTTCTTGATCTTTCTACATTAGATTTTTATCTTCCTTTATATCTTCCTTTATTCTTATATATTAAGTACTTACGTCATTTCAACAGGAGTAATAAAGAAGCAGGAGTCCTTGTTTTCATCGCAACTTCACATTTCCCCACAGGAAACAGTGAAATGACAGACTGCAGATTAAGAAAGGTCAATTGCTCATGCTGGTCATGCTGCCATGCTGGATCATCCTTAAAAGCTTAAGCTTTAAGAGTAGAAACTGGAAGATCAGATCACTTTACTGACTATAATCCTGTGATTCTTGTTCAGCAAATTGAACAAATTACAAGTTGGATTTTGTATCACGATGCGTCGTTTTTAACATATTTGCGCTTCCACTCCAACCCATGTAAACCATATCTTCACTTTAAACTACCACAAATGGCAGGAAAAATGTAGTTGTCTAAATACTCCATACTGTTGTCCATTTAATCTAAATGATGGTTTGATTGGCGTTAGCTTCAATAAAGAACAGGACAAACGATGTAGATCTGTCCATGCTTGAGTTTAGTCCCTGGAGAAATCTTTTAGAAGCGTGGTTTTAATTTTAGGGTTGTTGCCACCCTGGAGGAAATGAGGCTAGTGGTTAAGTTAATGGATACTGTTAAGAGAGGAAAATGCGACAGGAAGTCGTCAAAGTTCATCTTCGCATCTATATCGCAAAAAGGTTCTTAGAAATGTATAGCTTATCTTCAATTTCAATCAACTGCAGGTTGAACTTTAATCGTCTTAATAGCTCTTTTTTTCATCTTGCTTGTTAAAGGCTTTACAGATGGTTCTAAATAAAATGAATGACTAAGAGAGCTTATATACAAGTCTCTTGTGTCTCCTAGCAGTTCTCTGCCGAGGTAATAAAAGAAAGAAAGAAAGAAAAACAGAGCAGAAAGGAACGCAAGGGATCATAAGGACTTTGCTCTTCGCTACTGAGCAAACTGCATCTTTAGAAATGTATTCATCTCAGGTTGCACTATCGCCAAAGTCAGCACAGATATCAACTTTTCTTCTGAGTACTTCGAACCGACTTGAGCTATTTTTGTTTAGATCTACTCGTCCAAGCGTCCTTCTCGTCTCAAAGTCGAACGGGCTCCAGAGGGACTGATTAAGTGTCTGTTGGGCGCTTGGCTCAGAATGGAGGGAAATGCAAGTCCATTCTAAATCTCCTTCACGTGTAACCACTAAGTGCCCAGATGGGGATCTTGTGTCATGGTAATAGAGGGCAGGCTCAATTAGTCCAAGTGTATTTCAGCTGCGTTGACCTTCACCACATTCACATATGGAGTTTTTATTTTTGAAATAAATGTTATTTTTGATATATACCATGTCATGTTGAAATTATTACGTGGGAACCGAACAAAACAATTTCGTCATAAACCAATTAGAATGCAAATAAAGTCTGATACCGTGCTTATTTACTCGTACTTAATGTCATGCGGTGGATTTTTTTTTTATGTTACATGAGCCTAGTGGAAGCAAACTGAGCTTTGCGGAAATCTCAAACAGAGACACTACGGTATCTTCCTACAACACGGGTAACCTGATTTTGGGATTGCTTTTAAACTGTATTGTGTATCGCACGAGTATATTTTACCTACGAGCATTGAGCAGTCCTAGCGAGCAAGCAGAGAAATGGCCACATGTAAAAGCACTTCACTTCTAAACAGACGTATATTAAATAAACCTGTTGTAGGTTTTCACAAGGCTTAGGTGGAGGTGCAATTTGAGGCACCTTGCATTCATTTTGAACGATCACACAGAACGCTTTTTTGATCTAAAATCTTATGTAAACTTTCTGTTGCTTTTTAAAAACGGTGTTAAAATGCCATTACGTCTTAAAAATAAAACTCTGCATGAACGGTTTTTTGCTTGTAACCTGCACCAACAGAGCAGAATAAAATAATCTCATTCCGTTATCAAGATATAGCATCGATGCGTATCAAACCAATATGTGCTTGGAAAACATCCCATTCCAAATTTAATCCCCCTATCCTTTTTTTAATAACCACCATTTTTCTGGGAAAGCTTTCCGCTAGATTTTACGAAGTTGCCATTTGTAACACGATGCACCGTTTTGAACATATTTGCATCAGGTACAAAAAAACTGTTTATTTATATATAATTTTAGCAGATGCGCTAATTATTTAGAAAGTGAATATTTTCTATGTAGATTGATTTCTATTATGTTTCACAAGCGCGTTCCCTCAGGACCACTGTTACCACAGTATGTGAACAGGTAGAGCTGCATCTTCCTGGAGACAGAACAAGAAAAAGGACGTCTGGTTTTATTTCATCTTTTTTTCTTTTTGCACTAAAATGGCCTGTTTGTGAAAGTGTTTTAGAAGTCAGAAGGCGTGTAAGTACTTTTTTGATTGGCTGTCTGTCTGAACCAAAGAAATAAAAGTATCTGTACCACATTAAACTGCATAGGATCATATTTTTCCATTTAATATTTTTCAATGGAATCAAATCGATAAATCAGATCGCACTGCACTGTAGGGGTGAATCGTATCACATCAGATCTGTAGCTGCTTCATATATATATCGTTATTGTATAGTATCGTTGGCTATTCATCAAGATGCGAATCGCATCGGCCTCAGTTATGGAGATGCACATCCCTAATGCTCTTTTCTATAGTTTTGATTTAATGTAGGGCCAAATAATAATAATTAAAAAAAAATGTCATGTCCGATACAAGATAATGGCAAGATCCCCACCCTGGTCCTGGATTCTGGTCCTTGTGTTCACCTTGCCAGAACTTATTTGAGTCTCTTAGTTCCATTAAAGAAAATGTTCTGTGCCACAGCATACAAAAACATCGATCTAACTTTGTAGCATCCAACATTTACACAAGAGCGAGATATAAGTGTGAAAGTCAAATGTCCATAACCCTTTAGCCATTTAGTGTACTCAGTCCGGAAAATGCATCTGGTTTCGATGCATCCCTACAAACCAATTGACCGAAGATCACTTAGAGAAAATTGCCCTGTGCATTCTGATCGCCCTCATGACACACGCTCTGAAAGCTCTCTCACTCTAAAGAAGTGGGCACCAAATACATCAACCTCAGCAGCCCACCCTCTCTGCGGTGCGATTTCAAAAGTCCTAGCAAGCTAAACCTAATATGAATAAAAGACAGCATCTGTCAAACTGATTGATAGTAAATGAGGAGGCAGAGCAAAGTAAATTATTTCGGCATGCAGATTCGCTCAACTGACATGGTGATGGGGAAAAAATGATGAGTGCGAAAGTACGCATTTGTGATATATAGAAAAGTTGACTGGGGAAGGCCACAAAGAGCAGACAAATCGAAGGGCTCGGCAGCCAAAAATAAAGCCAATGACGGCATCAAGGATGGGGTCTAAATCTGTAGACTTGTTATTTATTTATGCCTGGGGGTTTTTTTGTGTGTGTTTTTTCTATTTCGGTGATGTATCTGAGCTGAACTGCTGAATCATATCATTGCGGTAAAGATTTGTATCATATATAGTTGTCATTGAAGAGACAGAGTCAAGACAAGGCTAGTTTCTCCAAAAACAAAAAAGAAAGAGAAAAAAACTCGATTTATCAGTATAACTTGAGGAGGAATAGAATATGCTATATGCGTACAACCTGTATTGTTGGAAATGCTATATACACCAGGCCATCACAAGAAGTGAAATATTTTTAATTAAATGATAAGGTGTTCTGTTATAGTTTATTATTTTTCATATAACTGCACATCCTCAAAAATTGTTATTCATTTTACACCACAGAAATGAATCCGTTCCAAAGAAATGTAAAGTTACATTTCATTTTGCTGAACATCTGTGATATATGAATATCTATGCCAGCTATTACCACTGGGAACACCCACTCCAATTCAATATATTAAAGTATCCAATCCCTGACTGATTTTTTCAATGATCTTCATCCTGCCTTCTTCAGCAGTGCACTCATACCAGATCTGATGTTTAAAAAAAAAATGGACCTAGGCTCTAATGAAATTTAGAGTAATGTGCTATCGTGTTAGGGAATATGATTGAGGGCCTAGGGGGCATTGCAAAAGTCCAGCGTTCAGTGTTGGTGGTGATATATTTTCTTTCCGGCGGGAGTGAATGTGCTGACATGACAACACTCGAGGAAGCACTGCAGTAGTGGTTTCTTTCCAAGGCAGCCCATAACCCAGTTTGGACGCAAGGCGTACAGACATAATCGGCAAATTCAGCTGAATAGGTTGTTACAATTATTGGTGGTTAGTGTTGATGTTGCCCTAACAACTAGCAATAGTCATTAGAAAGAGATTGTTTATTGGAATTGCATTAGCATTTAAGATCACTGGATGCCACATAATTAATTCAGTTTTTGTACTGAAAAGGCCTTTTTGTGAAAGGGTCATGCATGCAAGAAAAAACTTAAATCAATTTATGATTTGCTGTGTGTCTAAACCAAAGAAATGAAAGTATCTGTACCATATTGAATTTCATATTTTTACTATTGCATCAAATTGCATGGAATGGCATTGTGTTGAATCGAATAGAAATCGGATCGCACTGCAGCGTAACAGGGTTGAATCGAATCGCATCGGTAGCTGCTTTATATGTATTTTTATGTCTCGTATCGTTGGCTTTGCATCGAGATAGGAATCGCCTCAGTTACGGAGATTCACATCTCTACTAGGCACACAATCGTACCGGACTGTAAAGAACACATTTTTCCTTGAACTACAAGATCCAAAAGTGTTCTAGCATGACACTGCTCCTGTGCACAAAGCAACCTCCATGATGATATGGTTTACATAAGTTAGTGTGGAAGATCTTGAGTGATCTGCTATTATCCTATTGAACAACTTTGGTCTTAATTGGAAAGCTGACTGCAGCCCAGCCTCTCACCTCGCCTACATCAGTACCTGACTTTACTAATGCCCTTGTGGTTGAATGAGCAAAAATCTCCACAAGCCCACTCCAAAATCATCTTCCAAGAGAAGCAAAGGTCATTATAACAACAAATGGGGACTTAATGTGAAATGGGATGTTCAGAAAGCACATATGAATCCACAGAGCTGTTGAATTCTTTCAGCTGATTAATCAAGTGAGTGTTGATTAGTTTCCTATAACAGCAGCTCTGACAAAAGTTCTGACTATAAGATTTATATTAATGAACTAAATAATAGTGACATGTCTTCCAGACATTCTCCAATATCCAAGCCTAATAATAAAGTTATCTAACAACGTATTATTATTAACATGGTGGTGTTTATTGTAAGACGATTATTTATTGAAACATTTTACAGCCTTATTCATAAATGGATTAAATTCATAATTTTCCTTAGAATTGTACAAACAGTACACCATAATGACAATGTGAAAGAAGTTTGTGTAAAATCTTTGCAAATTTATAAAAAAAAATAAATAAGACGGAAAAAAAATCACATGTACAGTACATAAGTATTCACAGCCTTTGCCATGACACTCAAAATTGAGCTCAGGTGTCTCCTGTTTCCACTCATCATCTTTGAGCTGTTTTTACAACTTGATTGGAGTCCAAATGTGGTGCATTTCATTGATTTGACATCATTTTGAAAGGTAGACACTTGTCTATATAAGGTCCCACAGTTAACAGAGCACAAACCAAGCCATGAAGTCCAAGGAATTGTGTGTAGAAGAATAGTTTGGATGCACAAATCTGGATAAGGGTACAGAAACATTTCTGCAGCATTGAAGGTCTCAATGGGCACAGTGACCTCCATCATCCGTAAATGGAAGAAGTTTCCTAGAGTGGGACACCTGGCCAAACTGAGCGATCAGGGGAGAAGAGCCTTTGTCAGGGAGGTGAACAAGCACCTAATAATCACTCTGAAAGAGCTTCAGTGTTTCTCTGTGAAAAACCATACAGAAGCACGGCAGCAATCCACCAATCAGGCCTTAATGGTAGGGTGGCCAGATGGAAGCCACTCCACAGTAAAAGGCACATGACAGCCCTCCTGGAGTTTGCCAAAATACACCTGAAGGACTCACAGAACATAAGAAACAAAGATTGAACTCTTTGGCCTGAAAGTCAAGCATAATGTCTTGAGGAAACCAGGCACCGCTCATCTCCTGGCCAATACCATCCCTACAGTAAAGCATGAGGGTGGCAGCATCATGCTGTGGGGATGTTTTTCAGTGGCAGGAACTAGTCAGGCCCGAGGGAAAGATGAATGCAGCAATGTACAGAGACAACCTTGATGAAAACCTGGACCTCAGACTGGGGTGACGGTTCATCTTCCAACAGGACAACGACCCTAAGCACACAGCTACGATAACAAAGGAGTGGCCCAGTCAGAGCAGAATTCTGAGGAAAATAATGATTTCTATCTATTTTGGAAAAAGGCTGTAACATAAAATGTGGAAAGAGTGCAGCTCTGGGTATAGTTTCCGGATGCAGTGTAAGTAATAAGAGGAAGACATTTTTTTTTTAACAAAAATTGTGTAAATCTATTTTAACACAAACCAAGTATGATAACCTGCTTTTTGCAAATTGCTCTGTTTGTGGTGAAATACGTCCCCGGGGCCAACAATATCTCCACTTTATGTCCTGTTATTGATTATTTTCCTATAAAATCACACCCAATGTGTTTAATTCCTTACATAACAGCTTAAGGGAAATTGGAAAGATGCCTATAAAATATATAAAAATTTATCACACAATTACCAATGTGCAGCTTCACCTTTTTCCATGATGCATACCAAATGTTTACAATTGATAAAAGGTCTGGACCATCAGAGGACGGTGTCAATGGTTTCCAATAAGAATTACACATTTTGATTTGGCTCACCAAAGAACAGTTTTCCACTTTGCCTCAGTCCATTTTTTTCATTAATTCTGGCCCAGTGGAGACAACGGCATTTATGGATCATGTTCACATATGACTTCTTCTTTGCATAATAAAGCTTTAACCTGCATTAACGGATGACACAGTGATCTGTATTCACAGACAATGATTTCTGGAGGTGATTTGCCTGTATTTACTGCATTGTTGCCTGAGGGCCTGAAAATCACACATATCCACTATGGATTTTTGCTCCTTATCGCTTAGGGATTTCTCAAATTTCTCTGAATCTTTCGATGATATGTACTGCAGATGAATATTCTGAAATTATTCCACAATTTTAGACACAGTTTTGGCAGATTGGTAAACCTCTACCCATCTTTACTTCTGAGAAACTCCGACTGTCTAAGATACACTTTTTACACTTACCAATGAAACTAATTAGTTGCAAAATGTTCCTCCAGCTGTTTCTTTTTTCCTTACTCCTTCTGCCTTTTGTTGCCCCGTCCAAAATCTTTGAGACAAGTTGCAGCAATATTTTACCTTAATTACCTTTTTTTTTTTCTTAAAATAGTACATTTCTTCAGTTTAAACATTTCTTATGTTTTCTATGTTCTATTGTAAAAAAAAAAAAAAAAAAAAAAATCGATTTGAAAATCGATGCATTCTGTTTTTATTTACATTTAACACAGCATCCCAACTTTTTTAAGTATTTGGGATGTATTTTTATTGTAATTTTTTCACTAAAAACATGATGTACGTCTTAATGCACATTAATAACTGCCCACTTCTACCCTATTGCACCACAGCTGCTTCATCAAGCATGACATTTCATTAACCACACCAATGACAGCCGAGTCATGGGACGCATCACTGTCAGTACTAAGACAAGGGAAAAGGTGGAATTCTTTGAAGAGTAGAGCATCAACAACAACCTGTCAATCAATGCGAGAAAAACAAAGGAACTGATTATCTGAAGCCTTGTTAGGGGACACACTGACCTCTGCAATCACGCTACGATGATTAAACCATGAAGCGAAAACATGAGCGATGTTTAATGCCATATTACTGCGGATATGAACCTCATGAACCCTGAACACCTGATGCTCCAGTGAAAGAAACTGTGGATCATGCAGCTCTAAAACGTTTGTATGGTCCCTCAAAAAATTTGTCAATTATTGCTACGACGCGAATCATTTGAAGAATAATAAATATGAAAGTATATATTACACTCCAGCTTCATGAATGCAGGATGTGATTGCAAATAAACAATTCAATCACAAATCAGCTTGTGCTTCATTCCTTCATTCCTCCCATCATTTTCTCCTTTCTTCCTTTGACTAATATTCTCCTCGTATTCTACTTCTTCCTTCCAATCTCATATCTCATCCCATTCTTTATTTTCTTTCTTTTTCATTTATTTTCTTCCTTCATTCCTCTTTTTACTTTCTAGATTATTAGGACCCTTCCTTTGTTTGCTTCATTGCTTTATCCCTCCCACCCTTTTTTTTTTCTCCTTCTGCCATTTCCGTCCTTCTCTTCATTCCTCTCATTTCTTTCTAGATTCCAAAAAGACTCTCCTTTTTGTTTCTTTAATTATTTCCCTGTTTTTTTAATACTTCCTTTCTTTGTTTCCTTCTTCCGTTTCCTCTTATTTATTTTCTTCCTCGATCCTAGATTATTTCCTCCCTTTCTTCATTTTCTTAATTCTTTTCTTCATTTCTTTTCACCTTCCCTCCTTCCATTAGTGTCCCCTTCTGGCCTAATATTGTTTCCTTCATTGTTTTATTCCCCTATTCTCCCTTTTCTTCCTTTTAGTTCCTTCCTTCCATTCCTTTTATTAGATTCCTTCTATCCATAATTTGTTTCTCTAGTTGCCTTCCTTGTCTAGTTATTTGGCTTGATTTTTCTTCTTCTTCTAGCTTTCCTTCTTTCATTTTTCTTTCATCTTCCTTCCTTTGTGTCCTTCAATCTTCCATTGGTTTCTTTCACAGGTTTTTTTTTTTTTTTTTTTAGTTTTCTTTCATGCTTGGTTTCTTAGAATTTCTTCCTTCTTCCATTTTCGTTTTGAATTACTTTCATTCGTTTTTTTTTTTCTTACTTCCTTCACCTTCAGTCACCATTCACTATGTTCCCAATCAAAAGGGAAAGGTATCTTTGCAGTTTCATTTTCGACAGCGGATTGGTTTACAGGGAATCAGAAAATCAGTGACGGAAAGTGCGGCCACAATACATTCAAAATGTGACTTGTTTCTTTTTTTTGGTGGGGGGGAACAGAAGTATTGGGAATCCACAGAAAGATTGAATTGCAAATGCAGGTTGTAGGTTCACTGTGTGGACCTTTCAGTTTCACAAGAAAGCAAGCACACGAGGGAAAACCGGCGGAAAGTTCATATGAATATTTTGAAGATTTATTACATTTGTTTCCCACAGATGCAAATATGATTGAATTCCAGTGCTGTGTGTCATTAAAGTATGAGGACCCTATGGCATTCCAATCTCCTTCTTTTCTGTAGAGAGCGAATGAGAGAACACTTCCTCTTCTCTTACAGGCAAATGAACATCTGAACATATGATTGCTTCTGCAGGTATGTAATTTGTCCTTTTCCATATTGTACACACTCTTTAAACTAGTGTTCACTAAGTGCACAGTGGCACATATCAATTCCACACAGCTCTCCACAGTCCCAGGTATTTACTGCTTTTTATCCATCCATCCATCCATCCATCCATCCATCCATCCATCCATCCATCCATCCATCTATCCATCCATCCATCCATCCAATCCCAAACCAATCGATTAATTGATGGATAAATGGATCGATGGGTTTGGAAATGGATGGATGGATGGCTGGATAGATCGATAGATGGATGGATGCTTTCCTCTTTCTTTTTTCTTCTTTTTGTCTCATTCACTTATTAATCTATTTACTTCTTTTATTCCTTCCTTTTTCTTATACATCCCTCCATCCATCCATACATACATACATACATCAATCCAGCTCCTTCTTTCTTTCGTTCTTTCGTTGTTTCTTTCTTTCTTTCACCACTTATTTCCATGCACCCATTATTACTTTCTTTACTTTCTTTTTTAATTTTTTTCTCATCAATTTATCTGTTCATTCCGTCTATATTTAATCTTTATTTTGTCCCATTTACTTTTTTATATATTTACTTCTTCTTTCTTCGCTTTCTTTTTCATCCATCCATCCGTTCATACATACTTTAATCCATCTCTTTTTTCCTCCTTTTTTTTCTTTCCATTTTCATAATTCCTTTCCTTCTTCTACTGCCCTTCTATATTTCCATCCATTCATTTATTTCTCATGCAATTTATTTTTTTCTCATCATTCTTTCTTTCATCAGTTAATCTGTCCATTCCATCCAGCCACCAATCCATCCATCCATCTATACTCTTTAATGTTTTATTCTTATTTACTGATTATTCGGTTTACTTCTTTCATTCCTTTCTTTCACATCCACACATCCATTGCTTTCTTTTGTTCTCCAACCATTCATCCAATATTTAATTCTCAAACAATCCATTTGTACAATGTTGTTTTCTTTTACTTCTTATCTTTTAACTGCATTTCTTTTTCCATAGTTACCCCTATGAGAGCTATTGCTTTCATCATTCACCATGTTCAGGATGCACAGTATTTCCTCCCTCAGGGAAACATGTTTATATATTTTTATGGATAATCCTATTGCACATATTTCTTTCTTATTTTTTCCTAATTCAAGTGTCAATATTCACCATCCCAGAGCACTAGCAGCACCTTTGGTAATATCTAAACACACTTTAATGCATCTGCCTCTCCTGCTTCGTTACTCCAGCTGTGATCTCTGTTACAAAGCTACTTCAGTATTCCTTAGCGCTGCTTTAGTTTCCTGTGATTCTAAAAACTAGAGCATTTCCAGCTGAGGAGTCCCATTGCTCTTCAACTATATCACCCAGTAGGAAGAAGATCATCTCTCAGATCTCCACAGAACTCTGGCTCACATCTGACATGTGACCTTTCCTGTTATGTGTCCTAGTTGAAACAGGCCGGTGGAACGAGTTGGAGACGTTTACGGCGGTGAGCACAGCATGACTGTGGAGATCAGCTCCCTTAAAGCAGGAATCATGAAAGCAAACAGAACATAGATAAATACTTTAAATGAAATCCTTCCAAATCCTCAAACTTATACATTTGAAAACTCAAGTTTTGAGAAAGATGATCTCCTAAACGTTGAGGTTTGTAGTATATGGGATATGAAATGTTAAATATGATTTATACTGCATTTATCACTCAAGTGCAAAAAACAACCCAAAAAAAAAACGAACAAATTACCTCAAGCCACAAAGGGTACATTCTTCTTAAACATCATAAATGCAGCATGAATCAAAATCAGAAATGCAAATCCGAGAAACCACTGAAAAGAGACAACTGTTAACGCTGTGTTGTTTGTCATGTTAATTATGTAATGTTAATGGTAATGTTATATGCTATGTTATGGTGTTATGGTATATGGTATGTTGATGTTATAGGTTATATGCTGTTATGTTTGTAATGGTAATGTTATGTTTATGTTAAGTTGTGTTATGTTTTATGTTATTTGTTAGGTTCATGTTATGGTTTATGTAATATGTTATAGGTTAGATGCTGATATGTTGTATTATGTTATGTTATGTAGTTGTTCACAAACCTTGACTTTGAACAAGCGATATAATCACAGATCTTACAATTCCCTATAGATATGATTTCAAAGCGCACCTTAAAAGCCATTCGACACAGCACTTCTATCGAGTTGTTAAATAAAAGTCTACAACCATTAGGTTTCAGGGCCACTCCAAAGTATAGAAATGTCAAACTTGACTCACTTTCAAGTCTGCCGAAGCTTAATAAGGAGGGAGCAGATTTGTTGTGGAGAAGATAATTGCAGCTCTGCTTTAGGCCAGAAAGTGCTTGGAACAAAAAGCCAGGTAATTGGGCAAAGCTTCCCGGCAGAACATTACTTCAAAGCGCTACTTTCAAACGCCACGCCCACAAACCATCCAATTTGGCTCCCGAAATAAATAAAATATTGTTTTGGACATGACATCGGTGTTAGAACCGCGTTTAACCAATGGACTAATTAAACAGAAAACTAGTTTTGATTGAAAAAGGCTACTGTATACTTTTAAGCAGTAATTTCTGATAAAAAAATTTTAATTATTCAAATTATTATGTGTTACATATATATATAACCATACACAGCATGTTGTGCGTTAAATTTCCTTGTGCGATCAATAAAGAATTCTGAATCGAATTGACAAATCTACATACTGGGATAGAAAGAATTCAGCCCTGACCTCTGTTTCTATATAGCATTCGGTGTATTTTTTTTTTACTGGTGGTGCTGTTGAGCATCTGCCGATACAGAACAAAATTCGAAATAATCAGACCAATATTCTAATAAAAACAAAACTGCACAATCTTCCACTTTAATAGAAACACCATTACCTTGTATTTGCACAATTTTCTATATACACTATATTGCCAAAAAGTATTCACTCACTCATTCAAATCACTGAATCCGGTTCCAATCACTTCCATGGTTACAGGTGTATAAAATTGAAAAGGTGACTGGGAACGACAGCAACTCAGCCACGAAGTGTTAGACTACGCATAGAGCACAGAGGTCGGCAACTTTCTACTGAGTCAATACTTACAGACCTCCAAACTTCATGTGACCTTCAGATTAGCTCAAGAACAAGCTGTAGAGAGCTTCATGGAATGTGTTTCCATGGTCGAGCAGCTGCAGCCAATCCTCACATCACCACATGCAATGCAAAACAATGCTGACTCTAGAGCACTGGAGATGTGTTCTCTGGAGGTTGCCAAGAGAACGGTACTTGTCTGACTGTACTGTGCCAAGTGTAAAGTTTGGTGGAGGGGGATTATAATGTGTAGATGGTTTTCAGGAGTTGGGCTAGGCCCCTTAGCTCGAGTAAAATGAACTCTTAATGCTTCAGCATACCAAGACATTTTTAACAATTTCATGTTAACAACTTTTGTGGGAATAGTTTGGGGACGGCCCGTTCCTGTTCCAACATGACTGCGCACCAGTGCACAAAGCAACGTCCAAAAAGACATGGATGAGTAAGTTTGAACACCTTTGAGATTAAATAGAACGGAGACTGTGATCCAGGTCTTCTCGTCCAACATCAGTGTCTGACCTCACAAATGCACTTCTGGAAGAATGCTAAAAAAACTCCCATTAACACACTCCTAAACCTTGTGGTAAGCCTTACCAGAAGAGTTGCAGTTATAGCTGCGAAGGGTGGGCCAACAGCATATTACACCCTATGGATTAAGAATCAGATGTTACTCAAGCTCATTTGCATGCGAAGGCAGACGAGCGAATGTACTCATGATTGCCTTAAAATCAAGGCTTGCAGGGAGGAACCAGACGTAGTGTTCCTCCCAGTGTAGTATGATGTTGAGTGCATGCTGAGATGTTTTTCTGCTCACCACATTTGTAAAGAGTGTTTGAGATCCTATATCCTCTAGAAACTGTTGTGAGTAAAAAGCTTGACATCAGAAGTTTCTGAAATGCAACTGCTAGCCTGCTTAAAGTTCAAGTGAGCATAAATTTTAACTTTCAAACACCATTTCTTCAGCCATTAATCAAAAGGCAAACATAAATTGTTTTTTGCAATCCACCAAAAAAAACTAAGCAAAGACATATTTGAGGAAACAAGTTCTGATCCTTAGCAGCTGCACTGACTCATACACAAAAGATTGTGTACAAGGCCTTGAAAATCTTTGGACATCCACAGTGCAGCAGTTTGATCTCTGAGCATACAATATATTCAGAAAAAAAGCCTTATATATATCCTCGTACCCCTTCCAACCAGCACACGCCATATTTCAGTGTCTTCTGTTTGGCAAAAGACACAGATGCAGAAGATATAAGCTGCTTAAAAAAAAAAAAAAAAAACTGCCATCTGAGATCTCCTGCTTCAGATGCTGCTGAAAAGCTCTTGCCTTTATCTGTCTGTACGTCCCGAATGTTCTTGTTTTTTTTCTTTGAAAAAAAGCACTGCTACAATTTTGTCTATCTGCATTCCAAGTCATTACTGTTACATGCCAATTTAAATCATCAACCCAACTTGAATTACATGAACTTTCAGGTTACACACTTATCAAAATGTTGGATGTTGGAATCCTGAAAGACACACAACCTAATTGCGTTAATTGCGCCACCTCATATATCCTGTGTAGAATTTATTTTTGTAAACCATGTAAAAAAAAAAAAATGAATCCATGAACTAAACTCTAAACTGAATGCAGTTCCTCAAACTCATATTGATCATGAAAGACCAATGAGAAGCAGGGCGATTTTAGTTATGGAACTGCAACAAGGCCGTCACGCAGCGGTATAATAAGGTCATCGCGCTCGTCACAGCTGCGTCAGAGCAAAAGCACGTCTGAGCACGTGTGTCAGTCAATCAATACACTTTTTTCACAGTGTTATAGCTATAAATAATGCTTCGCTGCTTTCGGTTAATCGCACGCCCACTATCCAGGGTGACATCGGATTAAATTATTCAATTATTCAGCTGACAGTCAGACGGCGATAATCTCATGAAAATAACATGATACGCGTGCTGAGGTAAGATCATTTCGAAAATCAGGGCTATGTGCCTGTCGGGTTTATATTTACTCATCTGTTTTGTTTTCGTTGTTTTTTTTTTTTTATCCAAAGTGAGACTGATTTGAATCTTTAGCTGACTGACGGTGACAGGAAATAAAGGACAATATGGCTACAGAAGAGGGGGTCGTTCAGGGGTCACAGTGGATCATGATATGGACAGCTTTCAACGTTATCGGTTGTTAATTTGTGAGAATAGACTGGCTTTTTATTTACAAAATGTCCATA
>JAAIIK010000053.1:6271571-6289201 GCA_014706435.1 Silurus glanis
CACACACATACACACATAAAATTTTCTTCTGGGTATTAGTTTGGAGCTAATGTTTTTTTCGTTCCTTTGAAATGCAGAAAAAAACATTAGCTCCAAACTAATACATCGGAGGCTGTTAAGAGCAGAAATGCGATGAAAGAGATAGACTGGAACAATTACTGGTAATCAGACACCACTTGAGTGCCTTGCTTCACTGTAAAGAGAGCTGTGTCGAAAGCCAAACCTCGACCATTTTTTACTACTAACAGACTGTGTACTGTGTGCTCAAGCACAACACACACACACACACACGCGCGTGCACAAACAGAACGTCCGAGAGCCGAGAGCACAAAAGACATACAGCGTGCCTGGTTGCCTGGGCATCGGAGGCCCGTTGTTCTTGGCAAAGACATGTAAACAAATGTCAGGGAGTGTGGAAAAACACACAAGTGCAGCCTGCTTTCTCTCTTACACACACACACACACACACACACACACACACAGTTAACAAGATGCTAAGCTACCAGGCAGGCGGGATTTCAAAAACAGTAATGATTTAATAAATGTGTTCGAGGAACGTCTATTAGCTTCAGTATGTCTGCAGTGAGTGAGAATAATCCGAAAGCGTGTCTCGACTGTTCATACAGAACAACGCCAGCACATTTCACACACTGCACAATGAGCAATTTTCCCATATCTGGGGTTTTATGATACGCAAGAAAAAAAAAGCTTCGCATAAATATTCATCCCAATCGGATTATTACAATTTTTTTCTAGAGCTACAAATGTGGACCGGATAGGGATTTAATACATTTTAATGTGGGGGAGAAATCAACATAGTATTAATAAATGAACTCATAATTAATAAAAAAAATAATAAAAATAGATAAATAATATAAAATACTTGTCAATAAATATTCACCTCATTCACTAGGGAGATCATCCATTTTTTGGGAAGGAGTCTCTAGTGTTTAATGCTTTGCATTATAACTGTTTCAGCGAACATTACACATTAACTGTAAATATAAATTAATTCAGTTGTTCAGTTTCTTCTGCTAAGATGCCTGGGAAGATTTAAGATTGTACCAGTAACTCAGTCTAGCTTTCAAAAGCATTACAACATCCCCCAAGTGTTTGATTCCACACATGGATGGATGGATGGATGGATGGATACTATATTCATTCCAATGGGAAATGTACAAATGCCGGCAGTATCCACAAACTTAGTCATTTTTAACTCAAGTTTATTAGAATGAATTATTGTGTTTTTACTGAGGGTTTTTTAACAAGTCCTGTGCAAATCAGAGTGTTAATGTGCATAGTGTACAGTGTGTAGTACAGTTCAGAACAGTGAGGAATGTCAGCCCCAGTTTTATTCTATCGATTAATTTCATATCATTAGTTGATATAAACTTTCATTCCTTTTTTTGAGTTACTAATTTTATTAAATACTATAACTTGTATTTAATAAAATTTGCACATAAGAACAATGTCTTTAAACATGTAGATGACATAAGAATATTTTCATGTTGTATCATTTTTTTCTGCACTTCCCCCAGTACTCAAATGTAACATTTTCATTCTGAACGAAAAAACACTTCAAAAGATTAGCGACATTTTCTATGTTATGGCAGTACGTCTGACATTTAAATGATTAGGATTCGAACGCACTTCAGGTTTGTGAATGAAATGAGATATGAGAGAGAGCGAGAGAGAAAAAGTGTCATCAGTGGGTTTGGGATCAAATAACATGGAAAAAAAAAATTCTTGTTGCCAGTTCCACAAATACTCATGATGAATCACTCAAGCTGCAAAAGTCAAATCATAAAGTCAAGTCTCCAATAAAAAACAAATTAGATCTGGCATTTCAGATTAAGCACTGTTGATTAATTATATTCGATGTTGCACAAATGTTACAGTAGGAATGTTTAAAAGTTAATTTTTCATCCAAAAAATAAGCCTATTTTACTAGTCAATTTATCTCAAATCTAATTTAAGTGGGCGTGTCACGAACACATAATGTACTTCATGTGCTACTATCTAGATTTTTGTTTAACTTTTGAAATGCACTATATGGTCAAAGGCAAAAGAACACCTCATATGTGCATTTTGAATGACGCATTCTAGAGTTAATCCCCCTTTCTTGCTACAATAACCTCCATTTTTTTCCCATTTCACTACATTTCCACTGCATTTAGTAGCATGGCCAGGGGATTTGTGACAATTTAACCCATGAACATTAATGAGGTCAGGAACTGATGCATCAAATCATTCTTTCATAGACTGCGGTTTGTGCACAGGAACGCTTCCATGCTGAATGTTGTCATGCATTTATATATTTGCTATAGGACTCATCAATATGATACAAAAATGCAGTATAAGGGAGCGCTGCATCACAGATAAGTATAGTAAGAGAATAGAGTATGAGGAATAATTTAATACATATTAATGGAGAAAATATGAAAAAATGTAAGTCAATGATTGTAATATGTTCCAACCAACAAAAAGGCCTTGCTGATGGCCTGCCACTGCAGCATACAAACAAAAAAAACCCAGACAACTGTGTATGTGTGTGTGCATGTGTAAGACTGGAAAATGTAGCTACTCATCACTTGTTTGAAGATGATCAACATTGGAAAAATCAGCACTGACTCTTCTTATTGTAAAAAGCTGCCCACAAGTGTTTTTGTTTTGTTTTGTTTTTTACAAAAGGCTTTAACAGTGAAAGAATTGAAAGGGAACAGTTATCCCACAAAGTATTACTTAATCTATTTGTTTCATTGTTGCTCATTTCCTGACCAGTGATATGTTTTTAATTATATTAAAAGCCAACATTTTGCCATTTTGGTCTTTTTTTTTGCCCAGGAGAATATTTTACATTATACCCCTTAAACGTATACTTCATAACCTTGATGGGAAACATTCTTAGTCTTGAGAATACCAGAGGCAAAGCACTAATTTATTACTTTTAATCCGAAAGATCTCTCTAGCTATGAGGCATGTAAATATCCTCAGCTAACATCTGCATGAGCAATTATGTGCAAACCCAAAGTTTTATTTAATCTCCTCAACCTTTTAATGATATATTACGGGCATCCTGTGTTTGTCCTACGATGCCACACACGCTCGGGTTTGACACTGACCAGACACGCAGCTGTTCTCGAACAAACTTCATAGTTTAAAAAGCAGTCATGTGGAATTTGAGAAATTGCTTTTGCGCCTATCGCCACATGAGCACTACAGTATATTAAAGTCCAGGCTCTTTCGAGTTTCCAGCGTAAGAGAAGGTTCAGGCTGAATCATGGATGCATTTAGAGCACTAAATACGATTTGGCCTGCTTAGGAAGGGAAGGCACCAGAGATCATATTTCATACTGCAGACGGCTCTGTTTTCTGCAGTCTAACTATGCGGTATTATCTCTGCGCTAGGGAGCAGCAAATGTGCAAGGCCCAATGTGGGATACACACTTAGTCCATTAAAGCCAAGCCACAGGATCCTCCTGCAACTCTTTAATCCGACCTCAAAAACACTTTAATGGCTTTTACTAAACCCTTGATAGTGCATTTTAATGACTAATGACTTGTTAATTATTTAAAAACAAATGATATAAAGCCAATACAGATTGCAGAAGTGGACATTGTGTCTAATATCAAACCAAATCTTAAGGGTTTATGATTTTCATATTGTGTCATAAAAAACAAAAAAAAGGTCTAGGATCATTTTTGCTTTTTGCAAGACCACCACTGTCGAATACAAGTCCAACAAGTCCAATAACAAGACTAGCTGAGATCATATCAAGTCTTAAGAGGGTTCTAAAGATGAAGTCCGCATTAAACGAAAGTCTTCATCAAACGTTTTTAAGACCAATGCTTTACTTCAACTAGTGGGCTTCAAACATCTGTGCTATAAACCAGTGATGAAGCTTTTTTTTCTAGAAGATGAACTTCCTTTATACAAACAACGACGATTTTCATTCAACACAAAGACTCATCATATTTAGTAAAACCACTGCCTAAAACAATCAAATGAAATTATTTCCAAAACAAATTCTAAAAAAGGTTTATTTTTTTATTTTTACCCGTCCAGGGTGTATGAAGGATTCCAATTAGTCAGTAGTGAGAAGTGAATGTGTTATAAACAATATGGACAAAAGTATTGGATCACCTGACTATTTCAGCCATATGTGGTTCTTCTTCAGACTGTTACTACAAAGTTGGAGACATAATCGTATAGGATGACTTTGGATGCATTAGCTTACACATTAGCCCCTGTACACAAAGCTAGTTCCATGACGATATCCTGCAACAGAGCTTTGTCCTCAATGAATTGAAACACTAACTGCACCCTCACCCTTCAAGAGCTCTGAGAAGGCCTTCCTAATAGACTGAAGGTTATTGTAACAAATGAAGATTAAATGTGGAATGGAATGTTCAAAAAGCACATACCAAACTTCTAGTCAGGTGTCCACAAATGTTTGTCCATATTATAATGAAGATGTTCTACCACCATGTTCCAAAAAACATGAAGGTAATTCTAGACACCATTTTTTAAGAATTTTCGGTAAAACTTAGTGTGAAAAATAAAAAGCGTTCAGTGTTTCGAATATCAAAAATATATCAAAACCAAAATAAAAAAATAATTATTCCATTGTTATAGCTAAATGTACTTTACCTATAAATTCCACAGGCATTGTAGTTCATTATAAGTGGCATAGCAAAGTATTTTTTTTATAAGAATTTATAAATCAATGAATTTATTTTTTGAAATACTTTTTGTTTAGTAATTTTTTTATTAAAACTCTTTTTTTTTTTTTTTTTTAGCATTTTTTTATTTATTCGGTTTCATACAAAAAGTGTAAACTGTTTCACTCTTTGATTCAGGAATACAAACATGATTCTTTTCTATATTTTTTTCATCATTAAAACGGAATCTAATTGTAAAGCTAATCGAACTAAATCGAATCAAAGCGTATTAGTACGCCAATTATAATTACTGACAAATCAATAAGTACAAAGAAGCAGATGGATCTCTCGAGTTCTGTCCTTACTCGGAGCAGGTGCTCATAGCTGTAACGACGTGTTATAATCTGTGTGAAGCTTACCGCTGTTGTAGCCGCAGCCTGCTTGGACTCTTCAGTCAGGAAAGTTAGCATCTTTTCCACTTTCTGCGCTTCTTCTGCAGTGATGTAGTCTGTATCTGTATGAGAAAAATATACATATGACATTTATTGCATAAAAACCTTGCAGTTCAGGTTTATATAAATTGAAAAGGATATTATATAAAAATGTGTAACTATTAATATATAATATATATATATATATACATATATATATATACACACACACACACACACACACACATATTAATTATGGGTGTAACGGTACGCGTATTCGTACCAAAAATCTTTTTGTATAGAGCTTGTGGTTCGGTACACATGTTTACCGGATGCAATCCTTTTTACGTGTGGAACATGGTTAGAGTCTGAGTTCCCTCAGGAATGTATTAAGTGGCGGACCTCAAGTTTGCTTAGTCGCCGCCTCGCATTTTGAAAGCATTTTTTATTATTATTATTACACCTGAAAACATACACAGCAATGCCAGGGGTATAAAAGAAGAAACTAGAGTTAGTGCAGTGTTACTTTGGCTACTCACTCCATACCAGAAATAAGATTTGTTTTGCGCATGCAGGAAGTGGATAGCGGCTAACACTAGCGCCAGTCTGGTATTCGTTTGCGCCAATTTAATTGATTACTCAATTTGATCAATTTAATAAAAAGTGTATTGAGTTTATTTCATTTATTCTATTTTATTTTTTATAAAATATTATTTCATATATTATTTAACCAGGCAGGAATTTCATTTAAAATTTTTTAAAAATGTCAAATGTTGATGTTCACAATCTTCTCGGTTGGACACCATGATTAAAACCCCACCATTAATGATTTGTTGTAACAGCGCTGCCTGTCAAGCTTCATTCCTTTTATACCCAACTGCACATCAAATATTCATTTAATGATATGTCTATGTCTATGTAAATCTTCATTAGCTTTATTATAAATCATCATCATCATCATCATAAGATTTACAGATAAAACAGGATTATATGGGACTAACATTAGACACTGTGTTGCTTTCCATTTCATCAACCTCAGCCTTGACTGGCAGAGTAGAAAGAAAAAAAAAAAGATAAAATGAATAGCATCGTGTGAGTCTAATTTACGCTGCCACTCCATCAATCAGTGGGCCAAACCCTGGGTGCTTCTCTCTCCAGCCATTTTATCACAAATGCATTTAGACATTGAGATTAACTTGATGATTGTGGGGAGAGGTGGAAGAAAGTCAGTCAGCTGTCTTCTAGTCTTCCCTTGCTTTCTATTGTTTCATTTCCCAGTTGCAATTTCATGCCTGTCTAGTCTGCAAGCTCCTGAGTTAGCCTCTATACTGCCAATCATCATTGCTTTGGACTGATGAACAAAATGCCGGCAGCCATCCCAATGACAAGAGGCTGGAGAGCGATACTAATAAATATGCCAACTGAATAATGAATGCATTAATGCACTCAGAGAATTCAGATTCGGAAAAGAATCTGCAATCGTCACTCATGTGACTGGCAATATACTGTGGTCTAAAGTAAAGGATTTGAAGAAATTTTGCCCAACTTCCTTGGAATACCAGATTGTTCACTAGTTCAAGCTTGAATATGCATAGTATTGTTTTTTTTCAATGCATAACGATCCATCATTTGTTGTTCCACAATATAAAAACTAGCTTTCATTATAATTTTAACAATTCTAAACTTTATATTTAACCTGGTTGTTTTTTTCTACAGTGTTTCAACAGCCATGCTTTTGTAATTATCATCTGTAAAAACTGATGAACCTTTTTGTCCAAAAAATAATAGTCCATTTTTTTAATAAATATGGTTATTAATATATAGTGAACGCCAAATTTGTACTGTTCAGTGCCTTTAAACAGAATTCCATAGAGCACATCCGTTAGCTGAGAGAGCAGATGGGAACGTGTCACATCTGGTAAATCCAATATGCATGTGAGATTGACGCTGCATATTAATAAGGGTGCTTCTAAAAATGTTTTCGTGTCAATTAAATATTTGCTGCTTTCAGATCGAAAGTGAAAAAACTCAATATTAATGGTAAAGGTCTTTCCAACTGTTCTAGACAATAACAGAATTCATTGAGACACAAATGCAGAGAAACGCATTAAACAAAATGACATTTTTAGCTAATATTTTCTTCCAGTAGCCACCCAAAGGGAAAGCCCATGCCCACCCCCACTACGCCATCAAGACGTTAATTGGCTTCTCAACTCAGTCTAAACGATCCATATCGTAACTCCCTGCAACTGGATCAATCCATTCTCTCCACTAAGTTGGCAGCTGGAAGACAGCCAAAGGTTTCCCATTTGTGTGAACCACTGATCCAATGCAGTATGATCACACCCATTTGATGAAAAACATCTTGTGAAGGCTTCCTCATCCTTAGCGCGGTGCATTTACATGTTCTCTTTGGCACAATTTGAACTTCTCTGTAAACCTGTAATGCTTTGATAGTCCCTGGTACACAATCATGTTCTGTAGGGACAGTAGACTATTTTTGAATTCAGCAAGCTCTTTTCAACAAAATACCTCAATGAAGTAATCAGCAGTGACTGCTGAATAGCACCGATAAGGGATTTGCAATTAATCTCTGACAGCTGTTTTTCCACCAGTGCTTTTGGTGTTAGACAACCTTAATGTAGTCTAATGTATCTATTATTTTTAATTACAATATTATGATAAACCAAATATAGGATTATTAAACCTTTAATGCTAATTTCAAACTTAAAATTGTCTTTTTGCAATTTTTTTTTTTCTACTTTTCATTTCCAGAAATAACAGAATAAAAAAAAATCTGAAAGTTTCAATGGGTAATAATGTCCAGAAACAGATTTCTGGTATTTGGATCTTTTAAAACGAAATACTTAATTTAATAAAATTTAAGATATTTTCACTTGGTAAGATGACTTCTTTTTTAACTTGAGTCCACAGTGTCTGAAATACTCCTGCAACCTCCATTGTCATTCCATTTGCAGTTCACTTGCTGATTTTCTTCCATATTAGCATGCATAGAAATAATTCAAGGGTGAAGTCTTGCCAAACAGTTTTGCAAATCTTGTTATACTCCTGTTTACTTATACTGCATCTGACCCTTCATGTTCTTGGTTGCTTCTTTGGCTTGTTCTCTGCCAATTTGTCCTGTAATATGTTTACTGCCTATTGTGTGATTACCAACTTTGAATTTGAAAACCAACTTCGTTTTTTGTATGTATGAATTGTATGGCAATGTGTATTAAAACACCTCTGAGCATGGATCCTAACCTGTGCTTAGTTTGACACATTAAAGTTGCTTTCATGCTTTCTAAAACCCACAGGTTTAGATAAAAATCATAAGGGTGCAAGTTTATGGCTTACATTTATAACTTGGCATTTGGTAGACGCCCTTATTAACAGCGACGTACAATATCTCATTTTTATACAAGTGAGCAGTTGAGGGTTGAGGAGCTCAGCAGTGACAGCTCGGTAGTGCTGGGATTCAAACTCATGACCTTGTCCTGAAACATTTTTAAACATATAATTAATTAACACATTTTTGGTGCATATCATTAATGATGCAGCATATTCTTTGTCCCTAGAACCCAGCCATTAGGGTTGCACAAGCCAGTGCACTCTTAGTGCCGGTCCCAAGCCCGGGTAAATGGGGAGGGTTGCGTTAGGAAGGGCATCCAGCGTAAAACATGTGCCAAATCAAATATGCGAATCACGAATCAGAATTTCATACCGGATCGGTCGAGGCCCGGGTTACCAACGACCGCTACAGGTATCGTTATCCAACAGGGTACCGGTAGAAATTCGGCTACTGTTGGCCGAAGGAAGAGAAGAAGAGGAGGAAGACGTCTACAGAGACGGCAGGGAATGGAGAAGTGTAGGAGAGTGGAGGTTCGGGTTTGGTACTTTAAATGTTGGTACTATGACTGGTAAAGGGAGAGAGGGAGCTGATATGATGGAGAGAAGAAAGGTAGATTTGTTGTGTGTTCAGAAGTCCAAGTGGAAAGGGAGTAAGACCAGGAACATTGGAGGTGGGTTTAAACTGTTCTATCATGGTGTGGATGGAAAAAGAAATGGTGTAGGAGTGATTCTGAAGGAAGAGTACAGTAAGAGTGTAGTGGAAGTGAAGAGAGTTTCTGATAGGGTGATGAACGTGAAGCTGGAAGTTGAAGGCGTGATGATAAATGTCATCAGTGCCTATGCTCCACAAGTGGGTTGTGAGATAGAGAAGAAGAAAAAATTCTGGAGCGAGTTAGATGAAGTGGTAGAAGGTGTACCTAAGAATGAAAGATTGGTGATTGGGGCAGACTTTAATGGGCATGTAGGTGAAGGGAACAGAGATGATGAGAAGGTGATGGGTAGGTATGGCCTTAAAGAGAGGAATGTGGAAGAGAAGATGGTGGTAGATCTTAAAAGAAGAAGATTCTTAGTCCATAGGATAATATGCTGTATGTATTAAATTCCCCACAAAAACATTACCAAAAAAAGCTGTTTAGTTAATGGTAACCCTGCTGCAGTTTCTTTCCACCAATGGACAGGTTAGCAGCAGATGCTCAGCAATCACTAACTATATACATTTATTGTGTAACTGTTGCCCCTTAGTATTTCACATATCTATGCATGGACAAACATTATATTCTCAGCAATAGGCTTTTGAACAATCCATTTTAATCTCACAAAAGGCTAAAAATTCTGATAAATGCCTACACGATACACCCAGTAAGTCCGACTGCTTAGAGTAAAATCACAAAAAAAATTTGCAACATACAAAAAAGAATTGCTTGAAGTTTGAATTACACTCACATAACTATCAGTAGGAAAACATTTTCAGCCCTGACATTTAAATCTAAAAGTCGCTGCATGGAAAAAATAATATTTTTTTTTATCTACGAACAAACTAGATCCAATTCTACAACAAGATCGTCCAAAATATCAAAAAAAAAAAAAAAAGAAAATAAATAGTCTAAAACTGAAGGATAAGTAAAAGAATGAGTGTAGTCAGAAAGAATGGGATAAATATTTACAGCATTAAGGGGGACATTAGAACAGCTATGTTAAGAAGTATGACTGAATTAAGAGAGTTCAGTATTTGCTCAAACGATATTTTAGAGACCTTTACAAAAAAGGAAAATCACAGTCATGAAGCACTGGGTATAAAAGAAATAATCCATGGCTAGTTGTGCATTAAAATGCACCAAGTGTATGTATGGGTAAGATTGTTTTTATGGCAATGGCTGACATAAACTACTGTACCTGTGAGAGCTAAGGTTTAAATGCACACCTTCCGTCCAATCAGAATCGATCATTCAGATGGAGCAGATGCGATGTGCATCTCAATATATAGCCAGCGATACAATACACTACAGATACACATGAAGTAGCTAGCAAAGCGATGTGATACGTTTCACCCCTCTGCGATGCAGTGCGATCCAATTTTGATTCAATTCAACACGATTCAATGCAATACAATGCAATAGGGAAAATATAAAGCAATGCAATTCAACATAGTACAGATAGTTCGCTTTTATTTATTTAGCTCAGACAGACAGCAAATCATAAATTAAGTGCCTTCTGACTTCTAATGTATAACCCTTTAAAGAAAACAAGTCTTTGTAGTGTGCAAAAAAAAAAAAAACAGACTTTTTTTTTTTTTGTTCTGTCTGAAGGAAAATGCAGCTCTACCTCTGCCATGTTAATCTTTGTCCTTTGTGGCTCTCATGAGTGATTGTGATACGTCATATTCATGTAGCAGCAGTGGTGCTGGAAAAACACGTTTTACAAACGGTTTAGCAGAGAAATCGATCTACATAATTCCATGTAAATAAAGTTTTTTACTGATGCAAATGTGTGTCAAATTGTGCATCATGATTTAAATGGCAACTTGTATCCGATGCACACTTAAAAAATAAATTAATAAATATATATACAGTATGTATTTAATATAAAGTAGATATCTATTTAAACTTTTTATAACAAACAAATATCTGTTTTACACTCTTGGTCTCTTTTGCTGTGATGTTGGCACAGCTCTACACTCAAATCAAATTTGACCTCAATTCTCGGTTCCCTACTGGTGAAATGCAAATGAGCAACTGTAAATTTAAAAGCGAAGCTTCGGGCAAAACACTGCTGCTGCATTAGAAATGGCCTCTGATACCAAATGAACCGGTTAAAGGGTGCAAAGCAAGGGAGAATGATGAGGGGGCTAGAAGAGAAAAGAGGGAAGGGAGGGAGCGAATGGCAACCGGCCATGGTGTCCATGGCGACCCTACAGTCCCCATGGGAACCAGGCAGCCCAAGGCATGTCCTTGTCCAACAGGCGGACAGCTCGGTAAGAGGCCAAGCCACACAGGCCTCATGGTGAGTTGGAAATTGAAGTCATTTTATAAACTGTTATACAGCTGTAGAATATGGACATATCGCAGACAAGGGACACAATCACGAAAATCATTTGGGGGCTTGTTGTAAATCTTATGACTAAAGTTTTTTTGTTTGTGTATTACATAATTAAGCTTACAAATGTTTGTGTTATAAATGACTTCCTTACAAAGGGCGGCAATGCATTCTTTCAATCTCTCAAACATTTTACTGCTTTTCTCTGTACTTTATTACCAGAAAAAAACAATGTGAAAAGCTGAGGCTTTCATGAGTACTATGTATAGTGGCAATTGTTTTTCTCTTCTAAAAGAAACAAATGCTTGTTGAAGATGATTGTGATGTTTGTTGGATGTTAGGGGTTGAAGCAGCACTCAAGCCTAAACGGCTTGATTCGGAAATCTCTTGAAGAGCTCTCGTCCATTCATCTCTCGAGAAAAATCTTGCTCCGTGCACAAGCTTTACATGGAGTGCAGATGCATCGGCTCCATCTAGACTAAATAATTTATGAAGGTACTATACAGTTTGGTGTGGCGACGGCTTGAGGTCTGTAAAGTGGTCAGAAAAGCAGAACTGCACCACATGGCTAGCTAAGCAAGACTGGAAACAATCAATGGCACTGCAGTGCAGCCTTGTGCAGGTGTCTTAATGTCAATTATCCGGTTCCTTTCAATTAAAATAATAGGATGGAACGAATTTGACATTACAGGAGTATGCTTGAAGTTCACGGCAACCTTCAAATGATTCCAGCAGCCTTCTGCTTTACTATAAATCGAAATTAGATACATAAAATAAGACACTTTGCTAAAAAGCTATCAGTTTCTTTCACATTGTTATGACCTATACAAGTCTATCACAATACGATACTACCTATTTATCAAATCATTAAAAAAAAACATAATTATTCATACAATTGGCTGAATTTGCTAAAAGACGCGATTAATTTCTCCACCTTCACTCATTGATTGCATTTTCTTTACTCACAAATGATAAATGGCGTCTTTTTTTTTTTTTACTTTTTTTTACACACATACAGTATTTACTACATTGACCACAATCCAGATGTTAAAGCAGACAGATGTTTCAGATTACATTTTTTTCCAACCTAATGCTATTTTCGCCATCACAAAAAAAGGAAACACAAATAATAGGTTTAAATAACATAATAGAAATCAGCAAGGTTCTGAATTGTCGAAAATCTAAAATATAAAAATAAATCGAAACGAAACTGATTGGCTTTCAAGCCCTAAAGCAGTAAAACAGTAAAAATGTATTATTCGATTGTAAACGTTTTTGTAGAGTGTGCAATCAAACCCACACAGTTACTCTCAGTCTAAAATCTTCCCTGTGAACAAAGTATTTCTTTCTGTGAATAGATTGTGACATACATATTCCTTTGTTTGTTCGTTCATTCATTTGTTCATTCATGAATCCCTGAATCTATTCTTTAATATATTTGATCCCTGACCCCACCCAGTCTCGCTGCAACTCCCCTTCTCTGCTCCCACAGCAAGCTGCTCCAGCCCCACCTATCTCTGGCTGCTCTCAGCTTCAGCTTGTCCACAACACATCTCTCCACACACCCATCCATCCCTATCCCCCCTACCAATACCCCAGCACCCACTGCCACCACTGCCCTTAACAGAAGACCAGGTGAGGATGAAGCTCAGGAGGATCAAAGCGAGGAAGGCTGCGGACACAGACGGCATCAGCTCTAGGCTGTTTAAGATCTGTGCAGACCAACTGTGTGGCATATTGTTGTATTGTCTGAAGTTGGGGAATGTACCACAGCTGTGAAAGACATCCTGTGTGGTACCTGTACCAAAGACGTCTCGCCCAAAAAACTTTGGGGACTATAGACGAGAAGCGAGTTTGAAGAGGCTAGTGCTTACTCAACTCCGACCTTTGGTGAGCCCAGCAATGGATCCCCTTTAGTTTGCCTACCAACCAGGCATAGGTGTGGAAGGCACTGTCATATTCCTCCATAACAGGGCTTTGTCACACCTAAAAAAGCCCGGGAGCATGGTGAGAGTCATGTTTTTTGACCTCTCTAATGCTTTTAACACCATCCAACCTACACTCCTGAGGGATAAGCTGGTGTACATGGGGGTGGACCATCATCTATCGACCCGGATACTGAATTACCTCATGAACCGACCACTGAACTTATAAATGTGAGACTGACATGATTGTCTTCAACACTGGAGCCTTGAAGGGAACGTTGCTCAGCTCAGCTCATCAACCTGTCACCTGCAAAAGTTCTCTGAAGACTCTGCCATCGTCAGCATGATCACAGATAATGACAGGAAGCACAGAGGACCGATCCAGGACTTTGTGGACTAGTGCCAGTGGAGCTGCCTCAAGATAAATAGTGGAAAAACTAAAAACTGGTGGTGGATCTCCACCGACACAAACACTCTTCACTTTCGTCAGTGAACATTCAGGGAAAAGGCATTAAGATATTAGACTCTTATAAATACCTGAGTGTTCACCTGAACAGCAAACTGGACTAAACAGATAATACAGAGGCAATTTACTACAAAGGACAGTGTAGACCAGGGGTGTCAAACTCAGGCCCGCGAAATCATATCAAATGTGTATTAGAGCTGGCCCGCCAGTATATAGCGCATACACTGCTAATACTACAAATCCCAGAATGTTTTGTTAGTGCGTTGGTGTGTCAGTCGAGACCGCTGAAAAACTCTGTGTACTCAGCGCTGAATTTACCCGGAGATTTACCGACTTTGAAGCCCAGAAATGCAGATTTTAACTGCTCAGTAATCCGTTTGTGGTTGACGTGGAAAGCGCACAAACCAACCTCCAAATGGAACTGATTGAACTCCAGTGTAGAGACACGCTCAAGTCAAAGTACGACTCCGTGTGTGCTGCACAGTTTCCATGTTTCCTCCCCGACGCACTGCTCCAACTCCGTGCCCAAGCTGCTCAAACGCTCTCTATGATCGGCATCTCATATCTGTGTGAGAAACTGTTCTCTTTCATGAAGATGAACAAAACACCACTTAGGAGTCGTCTCACTGATGGACACCTTCACTCAATCCTGAGGATTTCCTCAGCTCAGAGCCAAACCCCAGACATTGCATCTAAGAAGACACTTGCATCTAAAAAGAGATGCCAGGTATCTGGTTTGAACCAGTGTGCATCAGAGTAAATCAGAGTGTAGCAAACTGAGCTTGAATGAATGTTGTCTTTATACATCTTTTCTACTCCAAGGCATGGACTTTTAATGGTTAAAAGATTGCTTTTTTTTAATTGAAGGAAATTATTATTATTTTTGGTTGTTGGCCTGTGAACAAAGTTTTACATTAAAAAGGAATTCAAAAGGCTATAGATAGAGAGAGAGAAACATAATAAGAAATGAATAACACTGATATGTGTTTTATTTTACATTTAATTTCTCATTTGTTTATAATATTAAACTTTGGTCGTTCCAGATTTAATGTTTATGCAAAAGTTTGTTTCCATATGAAAAGGTTCAACATTACACATCTGGAGAGAAGGGAAAACATGCATAATTGCAGTAAATTTTTCAATAAATATTGAGTTTGGCCCGCGACTTCGTCCCAGTTTTAAATTTTGGCCCACTGTGAATTTGAGTCTGGTGTAGACTCTTTCAGGAGTGCAGGGAGCACTACTGAAAACTTTTTTTGACTCTGTGGTAGCCTCAGCCATCTTCTAAGGAGTGGTCTGCTGGATAGTTACTGCAGAAGCGATTGGAAAAGTTGATCAGGAAGGCCAGCTCATTCCTGAGGATGCCCCTGGACACAGTACAGGAGGTGGGAGAAAGGAGGATGGTAGCACAGCTATTATCATTGCTGAAGAATGACTTTCACCCCCTTTATGAAACATCTCTGAACAGTTCTTTCAGTGAAAGACTGTTACATCCTATGTGTCAAGGAACGATACTGAAGGTATTTTCTTCCTGCTGCCATTAGACTTAACATTCTGAGCTGCTCCCAGTGAACCAGTAACTATTACTATTATTATTGTTGTTTTTCTCTTATGTATTTCTATACTGTACTGTATATATTTGTTCTTTGTTTCTGCTGTAACATAGGAATTTCCCTACTGTGGGACACATAAAGGTTTATCTTATCTAATCTGATCTTCTCATAATTTATTCATTCGTTCGTGACTCATTCATTTATTCATTTATTTATCTATTTACTATCTACTTTATGTCATCCCACTGCCTGTACTGCTCCGAACACACAACCACAAAAGCAACAGCTTACGAATAAATGGATCGCATACGCATTCAGATTTTATAGATTGCATAAGAACGCTTCTTCAATTAACCTGGATTTATTCACTAGGTAATAAGGCTGAACTGAAATAATTAAGAACCTGGGAGCAATTCATCCTGCATGATAATGATGATAATGATGATTATAGGCTTTTAACACGATGTAGTAAGACTTCTAGAAGAGCCGCATGACTGCGGTCAAAGAGATAGCTGTAATTTTTTTTCCGGGCTGTGCTAAGATAATGATTAATGAACCGCTTTTTTGGAGGGTTATGAAAAGCACTTAGTGCTACATTTTTATGAAATGTTCACGCCAAATACTCGCCAATCAGCATTAACGCTATTTAGGTGTCGGATTCTGATGTTCAATTGGAAAAAGAAATGGATTCAAGGTGAAGTGAATGCCAAAGTAAATTAAATATGACACTTCAGTGTTACTTAAATGTCATAAATCAATAGGATTCATACAATTATTGTGTGAACAGTATGTGTGATACTATACGAATAGGAAAAATCTTCTGTTTAAAGGTTTGTATGACATGTTCTAAATATGACATAGTCTCCAGTAAATTGTATGTTCACCCTTTGATCTTCTACATCTTTTGTTTTCCCTTAACAGCTTTTGGATAATCATGGCTGTAATATTTATGAAGGCTGTAGCACCCCCTTATCAAACATTCTTCCTGAAAAATTGATCCTGACCAAATTGCCATCCTAATTTCTACCAATTTCTCTTACAGGATTCAGCCATTTCTTAATTGAACATCCTTTTATTGGTAGATTAAATTATAAGACAAAAACTTTTTTAATCAAAAAGTTACATCACTTCACGGTGATGTAACGGGTGTAACTGTGGTCTGAAAAAAAAAGGTTTAACTTTATAATCCTTTCTCTTGCGAAACCTGTCCATGAAATAGCCTCACAGCAGTATACGTACCTTTCACTGACATTGAAAAAAGCCAGACAAATTAAACACTGTCTGTTATACGCTAAAATCCCTCTTTCTTTAAAAAAAAAAAAATAAATAAAAAATGCTGTTAAGTTTTTTTTCAAGGCAGTGACTATGTCCTGTTTTCCTGTCACAACCCAGGGGCCAGAAGAGCACAAATCCAAAGTGTATTTGTGATTGATGACCAAAGCTAGACAGTACTGTGAAAGATTTTATATCTTTTTTTATACAACACTAATCTGATCTATACAGCACTTATCTGGCCTTAGTAGAACTCGTCTGAACATAATACAACTAATATGTTCTAAATATTACAAATCTGTTCTAAACAACTCTAATCTTATCAATACAGCACTAATCTGGGCTGTTTATCACATCTGCAATATGGTCTATACAACAGTAATCAGGTCTATATAGCACCGATTTGGTCTATACAATACTAATCTAGTTCATATAACACTGGGCTGTCCAACTGGTCTATATAAAACTAATCTGGTCTATACAACAGTGACTTGGTCTATAATACACTAATTCTATATAAGATTACTGTTACATAGGCCATATTAGTGTTATATAGATATGGATATATAGATATTTATATAGATTTCTGCTGTAATTAGACCATTTGCTCATAATGTGTCTGAATTGTGTAAATTACTCAATAATAATTTCTGGTTTAAAGTATTGTGTGTGTATATAAAACCACTATTCACTGCATATCAGCAAGACTTTGATTAGCTAAGACACTCAGAGAACAGCTTTGGGTCTACAACTGTATCACAACTGTGCTGATGTTTGGTATGAGTGCATTCTTGCTTGTGCAGTATTGCTTAATTGTACAAATGTTCTCTTAAATTTTTCTCATTTTGCTACCAAAATGTTAAATAAAGTTTTTGTACGTCAGTAAAGAAGGTCATGTTGCATGTTAGACTACAATATAAATGTGGACTGCAAAAAA
>JAAIIK010000053.1:6298305-6308322 GCA_014706435.1 Silurus glanis
AATACTCATTCAGTACTAAATAACCTGATACTCATTCAGTACTAAATTCATAAGCCTATCCAGTACTAAATAATTTCATACTACTTAACTACTGTAGTATTAGATAACCTCATAAAACCCAATCAATACTAAATAACCTTACAATAATAACATTCAGTACTAAATACTCCTAAAATACTCTACATTTAATACACTGAGTATTAAATGAACTCATAATATTAATTCGGCAGTGAATAACCTCATAATACTCACATTCAGTACTAAATAACTTGTATTTATAGTATTGAGATTTTGAAAAAGAAAAACAATAATAATTCTTAATAATAGTCCTTTAAAAAAAAAAAAAGATTCAGCCTAATCGATATAATAAAGAAAAAAATAGAGAAAATATTTATATACTAGTCAGCATTGATAAATACTAATAATACTCAATGGGTACAAAAAAGAATTAAAATAAAAGTTCCTCTTTTGAAACATAATGGCCTAATAATTATGTTTTCCCAGACATGTCTGGTTAAGAGCAGAACTTAAAAAAAGAAAGAAAAGAAAAACACAGCATTGCTGAGAGCGGAATGGCCGGAAATTTTAAAGCGGAAACCGGTGAATGAGAGCAGTAATAGAGGACACAATGACCGAACAGATCATCCCAGACCTCCCTCTGCATTACTGACCCCCAATTTTTGCCAAAAAAAACACCACACAAATCCTGCACAGCTTCAGCCATGTAACAAACACAGATACTCTCCTGTAATGGATGGAAGGAAAAAGGAAACAACACATGTCTATTTACTAAAAATTCTAAAAGCTCTAAAAAATGAGCCTTGGCAAAGTTTCTCTCCCCACACAACAAGTCTTGCAGCTAATGGTCAGCAGAGCCTGATGGACGCTGAAGTGCTTCAGAAAAAAAAAAACAATCCGAGCCATTAAATCAAATGCAGTTCAGCTTAACAGGCCGAAATGCAGAGCTGAAGATAAAGACGCTATCACTAGCAAATGTTTTTCAATAGATAAAAATAAAAATCTAGGGAGGGCTAGTTAGTACGGTTTTGATGGATTTTCGAAAAACATGATAACAGTATAAAAGACAGGAGCATATAATAAAGCTCTCAGAATGAATTCAGCTGCTTGAATACTATGAGAATATTTATATATCGTGAACGCAAAGGCATTAAAATCTTTATGACTAAGAACGTTTAAGTTTTAAATAGGCCATTCGTGCTCAAAAACCTTCCAATGTGGCTGAATTGAAATGCATCATGGAATGGATCTATTTACCAGTATGGACTAAATGTACCTACATAAAAGAATAAGACAGTGTGGGGAAAAAAGGGCATGTATTTACAGGAAAATCATTAGTGATGGCATAGGGTGATAGAAAGGAGCACAACTGTTTTCCAATAACAGTATGGTTTTTATGTATTTCGTTCGAATGAATTTTGTATAAGCGTTGTACTTGATGGGTTTCTAGTTACATATAGGGTCATAGAATATTCATGGATTAAATGATTACTGTTATCAACTACTTACTTGTAGTTTATTTTTTCAAAGTGCCAAAGCGAGCCAAAGAATTGCAGCTTGTTACGGAGAAACTCAACATCCTCTGTCTCGCGACTTTCGATTTATGGCATTTGGCAGATGCCCTAATCCAGAGCGATTTACAATTACCTCCTTCACACATATAAATATTTAAGGGCCTTGCTCAAGGGCCCAGAGGTGGCAGCTTGGTAGTGCTGGGATATAAGAAGTCCAACATCTTAACTACGGAGCTACCACTTCCCCTTCCTCTAATAAATGAAATGGCCACTTTTATAACTATTACTACTAAAAACACTTCTGACTGAAATATTTTATTACGTCCTCACAGGAAAAACATTTATCACCATATCGACATTTCATTTTTTTTCTTGGTGAATAACAATATATTTCAAATCGGTTTAATTTTATCAAATTTCATCAAATTCCATACTTTTTTCATGCTTTTCCAAAATGCGTAGGAACCCTGTGGTACTATAAAAATGACACCATGTTCCAACCGGCACGATTACAAACCTGCAATTTGCCCAGCACTACTTTTTAGAAATGGATCAACACCTTCTGACCAAACGTTGTGAAGACCCCAGTAGCTGTGAAAAGGCAACGCTACCTGCTGCGCGAGACTAAAAGTGTGAAGTGGCAGACTATTACAAATAGCCTGTTTACTGGAAAAAACTTACTGGGTACAGTCAGTGTTCACATACAGTGTTCACATATATCCCAAAGTTGTTGTAAGGTTGAGATCAGCCATTCCAACCCATGTAAAGCAGATCTTCATGGCTAGCTTTGTGCATATTGTCATGCTGGAACAAGTTTAGTTCTCCTAGTTTAAGTGAGGAGGAAAATGTAATTCTTTCACTTTCAAGGGCATCCTATACATTTACATTTATGGTGCTTGGCAGAATTTATCCAGAGCGACTTATATTTATCTCATTTAAACAACTGAGCAGCTACTGAATGGGTTAAGGCCCTTGCTCAGGGGCCCAGGAGAGGCAGCTGGTGTTGCTGGGATTTGAAAAACCATAAATGAGTGCACCTACAGGCTACATGCTGCCCCTAATCCTACTGACATAACAAACACGTCTAGAAATGCGTGTACATGTACTCAAGGTGTCAGACAGCGCCGCGGGAAACAGAGCAAGCAATTAGTGTTGGACTCTGCTGAAGAACAGTGAGGGCACCATCATACACACACACACACACACACACACACACACACACTCCCTCACTGACACACATTCGCACAAGCACAACTATATCACTCGCTTCAGTCCCTCTGAGCTACCGAGGGCTTTAAAAATAAACTCAACCTCTGAAAGATAACAGGAAAGTCATGCTGCTGAAAACCGGCTATCCTGTAAACGAAACGTTTTTGACGTATGCTTGTGCTCTGCTAAGAGGCCGTTCGTGAGGCTGTGTGCAGTTTCTTTTCGAATTAAAGGCAGCCGTCTGAAGCTGTAATGATGCAAGCACGTCAAGGACTCACCCCTGCCTCTCCGAGTCGACCAGGACTCGCACCAGAATTCCGGTAACCGCAACCAGGATGGGGTAATGATCCACGCTCTCCAGTCCTGCACACACACAAACCAGCGATAGGCAGCTATAAGAACTCTATGAATACTCAGAGTATTAAAAACACATTCATTAGCTGGGGTTAATGAGCAAATATAATACAAATAGCACACACTAGAAATATGAGAGAACTAAATATTTACTAAGCAAATAAAAAAGACTCCAAAAATATTTTTCTAACAAACCACTACAAGCAGCGCAAAGCCAATACTAATTAAGTACCAGAAGTTAAGTAGACTAGTACTAAAGATCACTTTCTAAAAGAAAATGTACTCTCTCAATAACAAACTTTGAAGACAGTGTTCAAGCGAAAGGAAAGCAAAAGGCACCTAATGAGTGCTACTTCAGTTTCTATACACTATACACTATTCTATACAGTAGCTATGAGGTTAATGTTGCAAACAAATCCAAATCATCATCATTAAATTGTATTAAAGTAAGGTTCCTGTTTCGTTTGCGTTTTGTTTGCTCCTTTTGAACTTGTCCCTGCCTTAATGCTTTGTAGAAGGTTATAAGACTTTAGTGTCTGTCATAAGATTTGGAAAGTGTTTTATTGTTTTTGAGACACATGCATGTTCCTTGTATTTACATGCCGCTAATTAGGGAAAGGGCAAATGACTGGAAAGAAGTTGACAGATGAACTTAAGTAAGTTGGAGAACAGGAGAGAAGATCTTAGCAGACTGCCTCAACCCCACATTCAAACATAGAAGTGGAAGCATAATAGTTTGGGGTTGTTTTGGAGTAGGGAAGGATGGAAACTTATTCTGGGTGAAAGGAATCCTGAACCAACATGGCAACCATTCTATGCTACTTAATGCTATGAAATTCCGTCTGAAATGGGGCTAACCGGAAACCAACTTCACCATACAATAAAGCAATGACCCGAAGCATACATCAAAGCTCTATAAGCATTATTTAGAGAGCAAGCAGTCATCTGGAGTGTTATCCATCATGGAAAGACGTGCACAGTCACTGCGCATAAATCCTATTGAACTGCTTTGGGATGAACTGGAAAACAGCAAAACTGAAAGGAATACATAATATAAAAAAACTAAGAAAAACAATACAATAATATTATTATTATATTTATATTATCCTAAAGTGAAAAAGAGTCTGAGTATTTTGGACCACATCTTTAACCTGAATCTGATATCTGAGGGCCACCAAAAGAAAGGAATTACATATTAGTTGTTTAGTGTCCAGATGGCCAAGTGGTCTACAGTACACAGGCTTTCACAATGCCAGTTTATTCCAGAGCAAAGCACAAGATCGCATGGAAAATTGGTGAAAACTGTCATTCAACCTGGACAGAAGTGTGCACCATTGTGTAGAACCTGAGACTACCTGAAGGAGGTGGTGTGAGTTTGGGGACCACTAGAACCATGCTGAGATTCCCAGCAGCTAAGTTAATAAGCATTTAGATGTACAGCATATGTCATTTACTCTGCTATTTATATTACCAACCAAAATAATAATAAAAAAAAAAAACAATGAAATACATTGTGTTCTTCATGGCTGTACATGATGACGTAAAAATGTACGAAACTCTGCCAGAATTTGATAGAATCAAGTGAGCTTTGAAAAAAGAACAATGTTCCAGGGTGACAATAGGAGCAATCACAATCAAGTTCAGACCAGAGACGAGGTGTAAAGTTCCCCCTTTCCCTGGTTAATGGAGGATCCTGATCTCCAAATGGAGGTGTGTTTTTAAGTCCCACTTCTGTCATAAAAAAATGTCTGAAGGACAGTGAGTTTCTCTGGGTTACTGATATATATTGTCAATCTCTCTCTGTGACATGTCAGTCTGACTAATCAGGGCTGAAGAAAAGTTTAATATCCTTTACCTAAACTGAGTTATTGTTATTTGCACATATAATGCAATATAATGTGAACATATTTGCAGAACATGGCCATTTTAGCTAACTTTGGAGCTCTATCATCAGTTAAAATGGCATTTCAGATTGTTTATTAAATTTTTTTAAGTGAATTAATTAGATAAAAATATAGTTATATATATTAAGATATGTTCAACTTGTAGTACATTTTGTTTACATTATTATTTCGGGTCGGTGTACATGTGTACCGAATGCAATCCTTATTTTACATGCGGAACATCAGTTTAAATCTAAGTTCTCTCAGAAACAGAAGTGAAGTGGCAGACTGCAAGTTTGTTCCGCCGCGAATTTCCCCGCGAGTTTGTTTACTTTAAGCGAATTTGTTGAATTATTATTATTAAACATGAAAACATAGACAACAATGCCAGAATTTGTTTTGTGCATGCAAGAAATCACTGCCACTTCCTGCCATTGCCAATGCTAGCAATATGGATTCAATAGCGTTCTATGCCCAGCTTCAAGAATTTCTCTTATAGAAAAAAATCCTGAGATTTCTGCATATCGAGAGATGTGCAGAAATAAGTAGAACATCTTTAGAAAGTTAAATATTAAATGTAAAACACACAAACATACATATATATATATATATATATATATATATATATATATATATATATATATATATATATATATATATATACACGTATACCCATCTGTATTGGGGTCGAACAAATGTAAACTATTTAATTAAAATTGTTCCATTTATTTAATTTGATTTAATCAATTTAATTTGTGCCAATTTAATCGATTACCCAATTTAATCAATATGATAAAGTGTGTTTCATTAATTTAATTTATTCTATTCTATTTTATACATTTAATTTTTTCAAAATATTATAAAATATAATTTTACCAAGCAGGCATTTTATTTAAAATTGTTTTAAAAATGTAAACTGTTGATGTTCACTGTTATTAAGAAACCACGTTAATAATAACGATTTTATGTTTTGCATTTCTTCCTCCTAAACCTAGAGAAATTTACCCAAACCGTCTTAAAGACCGAGGTACGTACCAAACCATGAATTCTGTGTACCGTTACACCCCTAGTGTTTACTCCTGTATGTCTGGATAAACACAATTTCATTGGAATTCATCTCAGCATTTAACAGACAAAAATCAGAACGGATTCCCGCAGTGGTGCCACAAAGGCGGCAGATACTGCATGTGGCAATCTTAAATCCCGTACATGCATCAGAAACCAGTGTGGCGTTGCTGATAACGCATCAGTCATGCTCTAAAATGTAAACCAGGCTCGAGCCATTGAAGACGATGAAGCGATACCGGCTGACATTTAACTAATAATTGGATTTCTGAAGTGTGGAAAATCAATTTAGAGCAATTTATTTAGGCTATAGATTATTCGCTATGTGTAAACAGAAACCGATGGATCCTGTCAAGTCCAATATTTTCACCCTCAAACATTTATCATTCGACGTATACACCTATTCACGCTGAGCTCTTTACTTATGCAGCGGTACTTTGACCTGCAAATGTAATCACCTTACCATAGAGTCTGTATTAAAGATATAAATCAGTCTAGAAATGTCGATAAGGGTCGAATGTGAAAAAAGGATTCAGCTTTGCTGAAATGAGATGCTATCAATGCTACCTGAATTCAATCTCACTAACTTTTTTTTTATTGTTTAGGCTTTATAGCGTTTCCCTCGAGCAGATTAGCATTTCGCTTTCACCAAATGTCTTCAGAGCAGAACTGAAAATGTCACAGGCAAAGTTTCGAGCTGCTAAAAAACTGATCTATATACAGCTCACCTTGCCCAAGACGTGTCGCTCTACGTGCTTAGAACTAAGAGGGTGACCCCGAAATTCATGCATTATGAATATTGTCATTCTACAATGTCATGTCTGACAAATTGGCACTCGGGGGCTGAGGAGAAGTTCAATATCCTCTGGCAAAATTGAGTTATGTTATAACGCAATAAGACTGTCCTCTCTTATTATTGTGATATGAGAAGGGGTTGGATTAAAGTTGATATATAGAATAAAAGAGAAGTCAGTCAGGTCAAGTGGTAGCTTTAGCTAAGAATAATATGCATAAATTAGGGGGGAGATGATGCATAGAAAAGCAAAAACTTGTAAATCCAGGGATCCCAATATGTATAAACCATGGTTTAAATAGAACAATCACACATAACTCCCAATTAGCATGCGTTACAATTTTCGAAGACTTTATAAGAGCTCTTCAAACAACACCGTTTTCACACCATTTCGATCTACAATACCGATAAAAGACAATTTAGCCGATTTGGCGCTTTATTTTTAGTTAAAAACAACATCTGAGGTGTTGTTGCCATCAGGGTTGGGCAGAGATACATTAAAATGATTTTTTTTTTTTTTATACTTTAACTTAAGTGTATCAAAATAAACTACAAAATACAACAGCCACACCATGTCTCAAAATAAACGACTGTATTCTTTATCTGAAAAATACAAAAAAATACTTTTACAAGGGAGCATAAACCAGAGAAAAAGTACACACATCCTTCACTCAAGTAGAAGTACAGACACTTATGTTTTAAAAGACTCTGGTAAAAGTTACACTTTTTTACTCAAGTTAAAGTAAAGAAGTTTGGGTTCTGACATGTACTTAAGTAAAAAGTAGCCATTACTACTACCTGTTTTTGTGTGTCACGCTGGTAACTGGACCTCACATCATATTAATACAAAATAGTTTTAAACTTTGTTATCTAATGAATGTTTCTTGGCTGAACAACCACTATATAGAACACAAGCAGAGCAACAATGATGATGATCAGGTGATTAGGAATGTCTCATGTTTGCATCGCTGACTCCCAATACATTAACGTGCTATACCAACTGCATTAATGCTTAAAAAGGCCAGGGTTTTTTATTTATCCAGGGGTTTGTAGCGGTTTTAATTCTGGACATTTTACGGCTGTTATAGACAAAAAAATGTATTTCATCACAATTCAGCAAATTTTCACCTTTAAAAAGGTGATTTCATGGCTAACTTTGGTGATTGGCATGAAAACCCATCAATATTGAAAATATTAAAAAAGGTTCATATTGAAAAATGTAAACTTCAGAATTCAGCTCAAAGTGCAAAGGTTGTGAGTATGTACAGGGTTTCTTCTATTGCCATTTTGTTGGCTTCGTTTAAAAAGTAAGGCAAGTTGCTGGCAGAGATCACCTACAAAAAAACTGCACTAAGTCTAATTAAATTCGGCTCATCAGTCTCAGCAAAGAGGCTCCTGTGGTTCTTTAAAATGTTCAATCATTGTAGCATAATAATCGATCCTTAGATGCGGCCTTTAATATCACTTTCTTGTGCGTCACCTGAGTCACCAGTCGGCACCTTGTTGTGACCGCCATCGTCAGCAATTACCGTCCATTATGCTGACGTTATGGAAAACGAACACTCCTTGTAATCGGTTTACCTGCAGTTACACGTCCCTACCACTAGTGCAGAGGCCTACTCAGGAGGAAATGTATTTATATGCACACAAGCGTAACTGAATCAAAAAATTTAATAGCTATTATAAAATGATAAAAAAATTCAATCTACATCATTCAATTTGAGCAAAATAGAAAGTTTTCCGTATTTGCTCTCATATGTACAGTGGGGGGGGGGGGGGGATTATTTGATATTTGAGGTTACCCTCTTAAAAAGAAATAAACAGTCTAGAATTTTTATGGTAGGTTAATTTTAACAGAGAGAGACATAATATAAAAAAATAATAATAAATTGTAAAAAAAAAAACTTTGATCGAGTGAAAGAATCATTTGATCCCGTACCAACCAGCAAGAATTCTAACCATCACACAGCCAAATTAGTCCTGTACCTTCAAGAAAGAACTCCTAATATCAACTCATTATGTATATAAAAGACACCCATCACAGAATCAACCTCATATATTCAAACCTCTCCACCACCATGGGTCAAAGAGCTATCAAAGAACATCAGGGACAATATATATTTTAGACCTGCACAAAGCTGAAAAAGTACAATGTGAATCCAGAGGTCGGTTCACCACTATTCCTCAATTAGACCACTTTTGCAGACTGGGAACACCTCAGTTTTGGAGATGCTCTGACTCATTTGCTCCTTGTCAAACTCGTTCAAATCCTTATGCATGCCCATTTCTCCTGCTTCTAACACACCAACTTTGAGGACAAAATGTTCACTTGCTGCCTAATAAATCCCACTCACTAACAGGTACCATGATGAAGAGATAATCAGTGTTAGGAGCTCAGCATGCAAATTTACCCTCTAAGTATGAGTGACACTGATAAATCATACACATGAAGAAAAACATAAAAAGGTCGAGCCTGATGGCGGTGCTTTTCCAGAAAACATCCAACTACTGTATTTTAAATATCCAACTATTTTGAATAATTCTGAATGTGTGTGTGGGTGTGTTACCTGGGAGCCGAAGGTTGACCACCCGGTCGAAGAGGTTTCTCTCAGCCGTCACTCGATTCAGCACCTGGTTTAGGAGCTGGAGGACAGATATACAAAGACATGTTATTAGATGAAACAGCACGTGTGCTAAAGTAGAGCTATTTATGCCTGTCACACATTTGGTGCAGGTGTAAAAAGCTTTCAGGAGACATGCTGGGCATAGTGAATGGAGGCAGCAGTGAATTTAATTTGAACATAAAGATTGTGTCTACATTATGAAAAATTTTAAGAAAGAAAGCAAGCAAGCAAGCAAGCAAGCAAGCAAGAAAGAAAGAAAGAAAGAAAGAAAGAAAGAAAGAAAGAAAGCAAGCAAGCAAGCAAGCAAGCAAGCAAGCAAGCAAGAAAGAAAGAAAGAAAGAAAGAAAGAAAGAAAGAAAGAAAGAAAGAAAGAAAGAAAGCAAGCAAGCAAGCAAGCAAGCAAGCAAGAAAGCAAGCAAGCAAGCAAGCAAGCAAGCAAGAAAGAAAGAAAGAAAGAAAGAAAGAAAGAAAGAAAGCAAGCAAGCAAGCAAGAAAGAAAGAAAGAAAGAAAGAAAGAAAGAAAGAAAGAAAGAAAGAAAGAAAGAAAGAAAGCAAAA